>CM051364.1:13829016-13879016 GCA_028015245.1 Cardamine occulta | reverse complement strand
TATAAACTAAAAATGAAATTATAACTTGAACCATCACCAAAATTGATGATACTTTATGATTTAAATTGTTGTTGTGTTGCTTGTAAAAAATAGAGTCGGTGACTCATCAGATGAAGAGTTGTTATTTTCCTTCAAAGAGACTAAAAAATTATGTTTTCTAATTGTTAATTATATTTTAAAAAATAAAAATATTTTTACAAATCAGGGATAATTTATAGAATTCTTATTGAGTCATAATATCCAACTAAACAGAGTGGAATCAAACTAATTTTTTTTCTTTTCATGTTTCTAGATTAATTTGTTAATGGGGTCAAATTTAATTTTTATATGGGGTCATAAATTTTTTTCTTTAAAACATAGCATATAATTTTTTTAATAGTTGGGGTCAGTTGACCCCCCTTACCAACAAGTGCATCTGCCCCTTCTTACATATAAAACCGTCAAATTAACTTTTGAGTTTGCACCGTCAAATAAATAAACATAATTGTTTAGTTTTCAGTAACAATGATGGCGTATCAGTAAATTAAATTTTTTAGATTTTCTGGTCAAACAATTAAATTTTTAGTTAAAAGGTAATTTTAATGAAAATAAAAAAATTTGAAATTGTTATTTCATTTCCGAATGATATTTTTTATTTAAATAAAATTATTTTAAATTTAGTTTACCGACACTTCATCAATATTTTATCAGAAACTGAACACTTATGTTTATTTATTTTGATGGCTTAAACTCAAAATATAATTTAAAAGTTTTATATGTAAGTATAATTTATTTGAATGTTTAAAATGTGAGTGAAATAACTTTAAAGTTTAAAGTGCTAGCTTCTCTCACTTTAAAGGTTAAAATGTGATTTTCCCAATAAAAATCACCATAATCCAATATCTATTTTCTTTTTGTTTGTTCTATCCATTATATTATCACTATTAATGATAGTTTTATATTATTCAAACTATATTTGTAGTGTTTATATGATGAATACTTGGACATCAAACAGTTTCATGGAATGATTATATGTTGAATACTATAAGGATTTACAAAATACTACATCATGTTCATAATTGACAGTTTTTCCAATATTTAAGAAAATGTTAGATGTTAAGCAAACAACCCAACATCAATATCTAAAAAAGATTAGTTAGGAGTCACTTAGACCTTTTAAACGGTTTAAGCTTTTTTTTATGGACTGAATTGATATTTTACAGATACTATAACATCAAATAAATCAAACAACATAATATATAAACAAGAAAATCAATTAAGTATATTTTATAAGTTAAAAGGAAAAACCAATAATAGTATTTAGTATAAAGAATTTCTTTTTGTTTTGATTAAATATTAAAATTTGCTTGCGTTTTTGCTATGTAATAGTATTTAGTGATTCAAAGAGATCTCAATGAGTAAAACACCTCTTTGCATCAATGAAATTTGATAATTCTAACCTCTCATTTAAGCACTTTTGATTTTATTTTAGTTTAGCTTTTTTCTTTTTTTGGTAAAATAGTTTTCTTTTATATATTTTTATAACATATTATGTATTAATTTCAGATTCATAATTATATGAAAAGCTAAACACGATCATTGGTTCTCCATTCATAGACAGTGTAAGCTATTGTTCTACCAAATTCTTTTAATCTTTCAACATAAACAGTGACTTTTCATCGGCCAACATCATTGTCCTATGGGATTTTGAAAGCTGTCAGATATCGACCACAAATAACGCATTCACAGTCGTACTCAAAGATCTTAAACATTTTCTATTTAGGTCTTGTTAAATAGAATTCAAGATCTTTAATTTTTTTAATTTAAAGATTTTGATCATGGAAGAATTGAAAACACCTATATATTTTTATTTTGGAACTATTTATCTAGTCTTTCGCAAGCAATATAAGATAATCTTACCATCTTATTAGATAATCTAATGAACTGAACTTGCACGGCTGATTACTGATGTATCTCCCTAATGACGATTTAGGCTATCATCGAATGGTAATGTGTAAGTACTTTTCTGAAGGATGAAATTTCAGGAATTCACATAAATCATGAGTAGGGCTTCATGGTTTAAGATCTTGAGTCCGGTTAGAGATCATGAATATCATTTATTTTGCTAGGGAGTTGTTGCATCAGACATGGTTAATGGTATCACAAAATATTAGTTGAATTATTAGGTGTGGCTTCCATGGATTCAATTGACTTACATGCCGAAAAAGTACATTAAAACTTTAATGACGTAGTTGTGTACTTCTAAGGATAATTTGTTTATTGTAAATTTTTTTAAAATTTATTCAATTTGGTTACCATTTTGTAGATTAAACGATATTTGAATTGGTTTGTAATAGATAATAAAAACAAGTTTTCACTTTTTTGGCAAAAAATATAATTTGTTTAAGTATCCAGAAGTTGTTCTTTCCCTCACATATATTGATAGGTAAAACCATTGAGCTATCCAGAAGTTGTTTTAATTCATCATCTTACAAGTAGATATCAGTTAGATATTTTACTTTTAAACTGGTGTTTATGTCACATGATCATATATTTTAGGTTACTATGGATGAGATCAACATTTGATAGTCACACAAATAGAAGCTAATATATGAACGTCTGAACTGAATCCAAAAATAGGGAATGAAGATTCATACTTCAATGAAAAAGGAATATTTTGGTCGATTTATTTCAAACCTTGCTGCCAAGAAGGGTTTTTCATCCTAGGATAAGAACACAAAGTTTATATGCCTATGAAATCATTATATCATGTTCATAATTGACTGTTTTCCAGTGTTTAAGAAAACGTTAGGTGTTAGGTAGACGACAACTTAACATCATGATGAAGACATCAGTTCAAGACCAACTAGGATCAACGGACATGATGGTCAAACCAAAGGTAAAAGAGAGACAATCTCCCTTGGGGGATATGATCATGGAGAAGGGGAGACAACTGTCATTGATCAATTCTTTCTAGACATAAATCCCCAAAGTTTGAGCCACGCCACCTGATACCGAAAAAAATGGAGAAACAACGTCCAAATCAAGTTCCACTCGTGCATTTCATCAAAGCTTGAATATTCACTCACAACTCACATATTTTAAAGAGAATGAACGAGGCAGAACCTACTTTGAACGACCACATTTGGATTTGGAACACGAAGCCACACCTGGAACCGAGAATCAACGAGAAGCATGTTCCAGATCAAAATCTACTCGAGCATATGAGCTACCATTAAAGAATCACTCGACAATCCTATTTTGAAGATATTGAGCGAGTTAGAATACATCAAGACCGAGCTAGAATCGAAGATACCCGAAGATTCACCTCCAACGCCGAGCAAGACCAAGAAAAGCTGATCTACGAAGAGACCACTCGAGCATTCAGTCTCTCCTCAAGTTTTCATCAGCAAAATGCCATGTAAGGAAAGTTAAATTCGATGATGGTACACGAATTCCAATTCACCTTCAATCCGATCGGTTTAAATCAAGTGAGCCCCTTAACCAGTTGAAGATCGATGCTCTGATGTTTTATTCCACTCCTAAGAAGACTGCATGCTGTTTAAGAGCTGCCAAAATGACACACGCTTTGAGTTCACGCGTGATTCAAAAGAAGAGTTACTACTTACCATATTTGGAGCCCACAGAGATCATTCAGAAATGACTCTTTTCTTCACCACTTCTGCGCATTTTTAATACCCATTCACTGATCTTGGATGTCCCAAGAGCATATCAATTCGCACCTAAGTTATCAAGATACAAGGAGCCTCCAACTTGCCTTATTTGGCTGATTTCGTCATCAAAGCCCCAACGAATCTTTTCTCTTAATTTTGCTTCTTGTTTTAGGTCACTAGAACTGTTGTCTACGAGCATATAAAAGCTCAGCTCGTGTCTCCTTGTAAATCACCCTAAATTGAGATTTTAAGTCAATCAGAAAAATGGTTTTCTTTTCTACGCAAAGTTGCGAATTCTTTGTGTTTGTTTATATTAGTTCTTATTTTGAGTGAGTCAAATTAAGTTCTTTTGAGTCTGCAATCTGAGCTATTTGAGTGATTCAATAGCTTGTTTTGTTCATCGATTTAGTGAGTCAATCAATTCACTACCATCTCTATCTCTTGCACCCCTTCCGCGAGTTAGGTTTTGGAATACTCTTGATTATCAAGTGATTAGAATACGGAGTAATTCCGATCCTACATCACATCAATAGCTAAAATTACTAATAAGGACTTAGACTATTTTAAACTGTTTAAGCTTTTTTTATGGACTAAATTAATATTTTACAGATACTATAACGTCAAATTAATAAAACAACATGATTTATAAACAAGATAATTAATTAAATCTATTTTATAAGTTAAAAGAAAAACCAATAATATTATTTAATATAAAGAATATTTGATTCAACAGATAAAAATTACTCAGTGTTTTGGCTATGTAAAATCTTAAATTTATAAGATTTCAAATTTTACTTTTTTTTTTTTTTTGATAAAAGACATTCTATTAAATTGCTGCAGAAAGGTTTACACGATGATGAAAATAGAACAATAAGAATGAACAATAACAAGCTAAAGAAGAGAAAGAGCAGCTAATTTAAAGAGAAGAATACTAGAAGGATACACTGAAGCCGGTCCTTTTACTCCAGGAGACCAATTGATGAGAAGCTGCAGAAACCTCAGTCTACCGAATATAAACTTGGAGGCTCGCAAAGTCCGACGCCTGAAACATATGATAATCATTAGAAGTAAAAGTTTTAATGGATTAAATGGACACAAAATTTTAATTTAAGGAAAAGATATGTATTAGATGGACAAAACGACTAGATCCTTTTAACCGTTTTAGCCGATGTCTAGATCGTTTAGGCACCATCGAAGCAACCTAAACTTTGCTTATATCACCAAAATTTTTTTTCGCCGAATCTCTCTAATCAACATTCATCACGTATTCTACTTTATTATTTGTTCTATAATTTATTATGTGTTCTACAATGTCATTGATACAAACATTATATATCTGATAAAATTGATTGATAAGAAGACTCTTATATCAAAAAAAAAAAAAAAATTAAAGAGACTCTTATGTCCAACATCAAGTAATTAAAACCGCAGATATAATTCCCAAATGGGCTCTTCCATCGTGGTTAGAAGCCCATTTACCCAGGTTGTTTTAACCTTTCGTAATCAGTAAAAGTAGTTTATGAATAAAAGATACAAATAAATAAATAAATAATAAATAACAGTAACGAATTTGCTGGAGCGCCTGACTACTACTCTTCTCGCTCCACGAGCCCTAAGCTTCCTAACTGCCTTTTCAGATTACATTTTTTTTTTTTTTTGCCGATTTCTTCCACTCTCCACTCTCGCCGTCGACGGCTTCCGATCTTCCGATCACCCCCGCACTATATTTCCGATTTCTCTCTTCTTACGTTTCCTCCCTCTCCAGGTAACTCCACGCCGTATCCTCAGATTCTTCATTTTTTTTGTTTCTCTTGAATTTGTGATATCTCATCGGATTTGATGATATAATAACGTGAGAAAAGATCGATCGTCTTCAATCAGTGATTGATCTATGATCTTAGATCTTACAGTAATTCGTTCCGATTCCAATCTCCGGCGCCGGATCCGATCTGATTACGTTCAAATTAACACGATCGAACTCTATGTTTGAGTCCAGCTCTTGTTTTATTTTCTTCGAATCGATTCTGTGATTTCTTCATAACTCTCGATTGATTTCTTATGGAAGCTTAGCGGAAATTGAAACTCTGTGGTGAATTGAGTCTCTGGAGAATGGGAGATTGCTGAATTGAAGAAGAGAGAAAGTTTTTAAAAATGGCTTCTGTTAGTAAAGCTGATAAGAAAGCAGCAGTTGATGCAGCTGCGTGGATGTTCAATGTCGTCACTTCTGTTGGTATTATCATTGTTAATAAAGCTTTAATGGCGACTTATGGTTATAGCTTTGGTAAAATCTCTTTTGCTCTTTCTTTAGCTTTCTTCTTTAGAACCTGAAGCTATTCTTCTAATTTGTTTTACATATTGTGTTCGCAACTCGCTGCAGCTACGACCTTAACTGGTTTACATTTTGCTACCACAACGCTGATGACAATTGTTCTAAGATGTCTTGGTTACATTCAGCCTTCTCATCTTCCGTTTACCGAGCTTTTGAGGTTTATTCTGTTTGCAAATTTCTCGATTGTTGGTATGAATGTCAGTCTTATGTGGAACTCTGTTGGATTTTATCAGGTGATTAATACAATCTAGCTTTATATCTATGCACTTGTGCAAAGATATACATTTAATTTTTATTTCATTGTGTCCTGTTTTTTGCTTGTCAGATTGCAAAGCTCAGTATGATTCCTGTATCCTGCTTGTTGGAAATGGTTTTCGATAAGATCCATTACTCTAGAGACACAAAGCTTAGCATAGGACTTGTTCTTGTGGGTGTTGGTGTTTGCACTGTTACTGATGTTAGTGTAAACACTAAAGGCTTTGTAGCCGCTTTCGTTGCTGTATGGAGTACTGCTCTGCAACAATATGTAGGTGTTCTCAACACATTTTGTGTTCTTACGATGTAACATATCGGTACTTTATTTAACTTAAAACTAAGATCGACATGGTTTTTTACGTGATGCAGTATGTACATTACCTTCAGCGCAAGTACTCGCTCAACTCATTCAACTTATTGGGACATACCGCTCCAGCCCAAGCCGCAACATTGCTAGTAGTTGGCCCATTTCTTGATTATTGGCTGACAGAAAAAAGAGTAGACATGTACGATTACAACTTGGTCTCAGTGGTAAGCGCCTAAACCTCAATAAATTTCATCGGCATTAGATTCAACTTGACTCTCCTCACAAAAGCATGTCAATACCAATATATATTCATCACACTACCTTATGAATCTTTTGCAAGTCTGATTATGATAGTCTTCTTGTATTTTAGCTGTTTGTACCAACACTGTTTAGACTCACCATAGCAAGCCGAGAAGATTCTATACGAGTCTCTAGCTTGTTACAATGCCTGTTTCTTAGTTAACTTAATGACCGTTTCTCTATGGTATAACTTCATTTGAACCTAACAAGTTATTGAATTCTGCAGCTGTTTATAACCCTCTCGTGCACAATAGCAATCGGAACCAACCTAAGCCAGTTCATCTGCATCGGGAGATTCACAGCTGTATCATTCCAAGTCTTGGGACACATGAAGACGATCCTGGTGCTAATAATGGGCTTCTTCTTCTTCGGTAGAGAAGGTTTAAACTTGCACGTGGTAGTTGGAATGATTATCGCAGTGCTGGGTATGATCTGGTACGGTAATGCCTCTTCCAAGCCAGGAGGCAAAGAGCGACGAAGCTATTCTCTTCCAACGACTCGTCAACAGAAACTTGGAACTGCTTCGGATTCTGATGACAACGAAGATAAAGCCTAGTAGTAAGTAGTAAATTATCAGGAACATCACATAGTTACGTCTCTTTTTGTGAGTTGTTCTCTTTTTAGCTTAATTTATTATCATCGTCCTAATTTTGCTTGGCTACGGAAAAGTCGATTTTTTTCATACAGACATAGGATTATGATTTTTGTAATGCTGTGTTTATTTCGGAATCGAGTTACATCAAATCACAGCTTTCCATATTGCAATAAGACATCTATTTTATTATTTAGGGGTGTTTATAATTTTATTTTGCCGATAAAGTCTACTAGTCTAAACTCTAGACCTAAGTTTAGCCTTCATTTTTATGACCCAAAGACTACATAGTTCTTCAAACACTAGAAAAACTTGTAGAATCTGCATTTTTACCCAAGAAGATCTTAATCTTAGAGTGCATATCTACTTCTTGCTGTCTTGTGGTAAAGGTGGTGCCTTTTCAGGTTTCTTGTGGTTCTTGTGCTGATTCTTCAAACTTCTAGGCCACCAGAACCTCTGAAACTCTGATACTATGTTGGTTCAATTGTTTAGAAGGAGAAGATAAAGATTGTTTTTTTTTGGGAAAACATCTTCATACTCTTTTCATTTATTAATCTCATTAGTCATCATTACATAAATAGACCAGGGGAAATTACTCTCTAAGGAAAATTGCTCTCCAATGCAATATGTTTTAATGAGATCATCAGAATTCAGTAAAACACTTTCAAACTTTTTATTTATTTGACAACAATTATAAATTATAAATTAAATTAAATCGGTACATAGTTTACATGAATTATAAAATGTGAATAAAGTCTAGCATTCCGAACACTTCAAACTTAGTTATTCATAAAATGTGAATAAAGTCTAGCACTCCGAACACTTCAAACTTAGTTACATTATTTTATCAAAAAAAAAAAATCAAATACATTAAAGAAAACTTACGTAAAAATCTTTGATGTTTATAAGCTTTCCTCGGGCTGGACTTCCAGGGTAATATCGAAAACAAAATCCTTGAGCTTGGAGATTGCCATACCGATAGCAAAGAATAGTGGCCACAGTGATATTTTGATGAGACTATCACTTCCTCTTTCGATGAAACTACAATTGATCGTTGACACTATTAACTGACCAACAACACAAAACAATAAGACCGCCTCTGTTAAACTTCCGCAGACTATGTTGTGGTTACCAGATTGATTGTAGAACCAAGGTATAGGCCGCTTCCATCGGAAATGAACTTTTTGGTGTTCTATTTTGTGAGTGAGTTCAACAATGACGAGTACAACAGAGAGAATTGAGATAAGCAAGGATATTCTTGCGAGGTAAGGCTTGCGAATGGAAGAGAGCTGCTCTATAACTGCTGATACAATCTCTAGAAGCAAATTGATGACGACAAGGAAGGCCATTCCTTTAGAACATCGACTTTGACTTCTTCTTTGAGATTTTGATGACCTCGTTTGAGATCCTGAGGGCGCCTTCTGCATCTCCGTCAATGGTTTTTCCATGGAGTTAATTCTTCTTTGCGATTTTGACCTCATTTGAGATCGTAAGGGCATCTGCATCTCCGTCGATGGTTCCTCCATGGAGTTCTATAATTAAAAGAAAATGAGAGTTTCTCAAGTGAGAACCGCATTGAGAAACCCTCAAATATAATAATACCATTCATTTTTATATTCGGAAATAAAGATCTATATATATATTCCGATAAGGATTAGGAGTTTGTGATAAGTTCTATTCCTAAGTCTTAACCTAGAGTAGCATAAATACGTGTATCATCTTCATAAATCAAATAACAAAATCTTTAAGCAAACCTATAGCTTTAAGTTAATATTTCCAAACGAATAATTTAAGAAAGAACATAAAAATATATGTATGATTAAGAGAAAGAAATGCACCTCGCTATCGACCAGATCTGAACCGGAAACAACGGATGACAGCTCCGGCATGTTTCAAACTTTCAATCGTCTCTCTTCTTTTTTTTTTTTTTTTTTTTTAACAGGACCTATCCTCTCTTTTTCTTCCTCGTATTTATGAGAAAATATATGTTTTGACAATTAATGCTCACGTATACTGCAATATCTGCAGAAGCATTTGCTCTGACCGTTTTCATGAGTAACATTTTGCCACTTCAACACGGTCAGAACAATTTCTAGGAAGTCTTCAACAGGTCACATCAATTTCTAACAACGTGTGGTCCTCCCGACCCACTAGGCCACTAGGACTTTTCTGATGCTCAATGCAAAACTTGTCAAAGTTATTAGACAGGAGTTTAGAAGAGAGAAAATTATCTGTCTAAATGGAGTTAAAACAACTCTTTTTAAAAGACAATTTGGATCATACATAATCCTTTATACGGGAGAAGAAGGATCAATCAAAGAGTGGAAGGTGGTGGTTAGGATGATAACTATAAAGAAACAACGAGTGTTAACGATTATTTAACGTTAAGATTAATTTTATAGAAAGCATCATCATAAGTAATGTGACTTATTCGTAAATGAGAAGCTAAAACATTTTTAGTGGGGATTCTAAAATACACGCGTTTTTTAATATAATTCGGAGATTTCATATCGCATTAATACTATTAATTGATCGAATATATTAATTGATATAAACCAACATTCCACATCGAAAAATTAGATAATAATTGTCTAATATATATGCTATGTCAATTAATAGGAGGTATTTTGGAAAGAAGTCCAAAAACAAATTTGTGCGGGTTTGACCAGTTAGCCCAAAACGGATAATATCATACTAATAGGGAATTGATTTGAGCTTGCAGAAGTTCAACAATAATATAATGTTTAAATATTAGACATATCATTTTATATGTGTACTAAAGCCTCTAGAAAATTTGGGTTTACGATATGTACGTTAATGAGAAAACGCACATAATAGAAATATCATCTTTGATTTTAGTTTAATTTAAAAAAAATCAAATAAAAAAGCAATAAGAAAACCTCAATAAGTTCTATGGTTATCTGATTAGGATAATCTTCTATTATTTCCGTCATTTGTTACCAAGCCAAGCAGATTCTATTTGAGTCTAGCTTGTTACATGCAATTCCATGTCTGTTTCTTACTTAATATAATTCAGGAACCGTTTCTATATGCTTACCTATTCTCTTAAGGCCAAATCGTGCTGCACCTATACAGTACAAACTCATTCGAACCTAACTTGTTCTTGAATTCTGCAGCTGTTTATAACTCTCTCGTGCACAATAGCGCAATTGGAACCAACCTAAGTCAGTTCATCTGGATCAGCTGTATCATTCCAAGTGCTAGGATACATGAAGACGATCTTAGTGGTGATAATGGGCTTCTTCTTCTTTGGTAGAGAAGGTCTAAACTTGCACGTGGTTATTGGAATTGTTATTGCAAAATGAAGAGGAGTCTCACTCATATAGGCACAGAGCAAGCACTTGGATCCCTTCACATCACACCTCGTCCAGACAAGCGGGTCATTTTTGAATCCAATGCTAAAAATGTTCATACAAGCATACTCACTCTGCGAACTTGGCCTGCTCTCCAAACAAATCTATCAAGACATTGCAGCCCTACGTAAGGATTTGACATGGCCACTTTCACCTTCCAGACTTGATCAAGTAATGACACAGCCGACATTGAAGTGAAATAAAGGTCCAGTAACAAAATTATCTTAAAAGTAATAAAACAGTAGAGAAGATATCTTATAAAAGGACCCAAAAGAGTCGAGCAAAATTGTACGAATAACAAAACTTAAAACCGGTCCATATCAAAGATCCAATCGAGCAGCAACTATCAAAATTGGCTCATCAACGCTTCTTAGACACACCAACAGTCTTTCCTCTGCGACCAGTTGTCTTGGTGTGTTGTCCACGGACTCGGAGACCCCAGTAATGTCTCAGACCACGGTGGTTCCTGCTCATTATAAGAAAATGCAAACCACCATTAATAAAATCAATCCAAAGAGGACAGTGATAACATGTTATATGATTGAGATCAGTATTGAGTTTACCTGATTTTCTTGAGACGTTCAAGATCATCCCTGAGCTTCATGTCAAGGGCATTGGAGACAACTTGAGAATACTTCCCGTCTTTGTAGTCTTTCTGTCTGTTCAAGAACCAGTCTGGAATCTTGAACTGTCTTGGGTTTGCAACAATTGTCATGAGGTTGTCAAGCTCAGCTGCAGATAACTCACCAGCCCTGAAGAATTAAAGATCAAACTTAGACAACAAATCACTGGTAAAACAGGAATTGCAAATAGGGATACACAAGAATAATAAAATACGCTGGAACTAATCTTCAGTTATGATGATTCCATTGACAAACATCACCCACAAAAATCAAAAGAAGAGTGAAAGGTTTATATCACATTAGCTTTTGAAGACGAGTTAAGACAACAAAGTGGAAACATAATTCACATCAGGCGCAGAATGTAAACTCGAGGACCTAAAATTGATATAGCAAAAGACTCAAAACACATACTCTATTTTAATTGATGTAAACGGATTGCTAGCTTTCCAAGCTTTTGACTGAACCTATAACACACTGGTTACTCTATGGTTATGATAGTTCTACTGACAAACATCAGCCTCAACGTCAAAAGGAGAGCGAAAGATTCGGTTCACATTAATATAGGCCACAAAACGTAAATTACAGGACCTAAACTTTACAGCAAAGACTCAAAACACATACATTAATCAAACTGATGCAAAAAAATTGCTAATTTCGATTCTAACAATCCAAAAGAATGAATTTTGATTGAGAATTAATACCTCTTGTTCATGTCAACATCAGCTTTCTTGCAGACAATGTTGGCGAATCGCCTCCCAATACCTTTGATAGAGGTAAGGGCAAACATAATCTTTTGTTTACCATCAACGTTCGTGTTGAGCACACGCAGAATGTGCTGAAACTCCTCATTTGCAACCAGAGACTACATACAGGAAACAAAAATCACACAAAATCAGAAAAAAACAAATAAAAATCTCCAATTCATACTCTTTTCACCGGAAGATTAACAATAACTTCTATATTCGATTTGGATATGAATGGAATAAGCTAAGCTACTAAGTCCAGATCGAGCGGAATCAGGAAATCAAAAGTAACGAATCTGAGCTACAATAGTTGTAGGGGAGCGTATTAAGATGAACGAGACGAGAGGCTAAACCGTAATTACCATTGTGTTTTGAAGAGAAGAGCTGCTGCCTGCGAAAAGATGGAGCTCTCGCCGTCTTTAAGCTTTCTCCGTGATTCAACAGAGAAAAGTAGGGTTTTTTTCTGTTGGTTATATATAGCTTCATTTGGCTATCGATATACTTAAAGACCATTATACCCTTAAAGACAGTATAGCATTGGCTTAATCCCGGAAATGGCATATTTCAACTTGTATGCCTTTTTATACATCAACTTTAATATCATGCTGGCATATTTCAATCTGAACAAAAAAAAATTAATAGATACAGCATAGGGGACATACCAAACTATATATGCAGATTAAACCATTTTTTTTATCATTCATAAGTTTTAGTCTGTAATGGTGCGGATAGAAAAAATAATAGAAAACTATTGCGGATCAACTACAATCCGTTTTTACAAAAAAATAAAGTAAAACCGCAGCGGACTGTGGTCCACCCCTAAAAAGCGATGGTTTAGTGTGCAGATGAATTTGTCTGCTCCTTCCACTGCATCTATTCAAGCCTAAGATAATTATGGAAAAACCATAATTTTCGGATGTCATTGTCAAAATAGGCATAACCATGTGATGCTTATAAAAATAAGTACTTTTACTCTAACAAAATAACAATTTAGTCCTTCATTTTCACTCACCTTCTTCTTTCTTCTTCACGACATCAACATCTCAACTTACACACTGCGGCAACAATGGTGAACTCCGGCAGCGACGATGCTTAGCTCCGGCGACAACAACAGATCAGGCGGCAGTCAAAAGTAAGAGTTGTGATTTCAATGCGATGAATTTGGTGAGGCGACTATGCACGTATCTCCGAAGTTGAGAAAACGACATGAAAAGATCTCACGGTGATGATAATGGTGAACAAGGACAAATTGACAACGGTTTGGGTTCTCCATTTTCCTACTTCTTAGGGTTTAGTTTTAATCTATCTAGAGTTTTTTATTTTTTGATTGGGTTCCTTAATTTACTAGTTTTTTTGGTTTAGTTTTAATTCACAAATCTGTTAATGGGTATGACATAGCCCTTTAAATCCGTTAGTAGAGCAATCTAGTCATTTCAATTTTTGATTTCCTGGAAAAACAATAAAGATGAAGATGAAGTTAATCGCAAAAGATGAACGAAGATTGAGAAGAGGAAGAATGAAGTGAAGATGTGTCATGGTAAATTTTCTCTCTTTCTAGGGGAAAAATTGTCAGTTTAACCCATAAAAATACTCATTTCTGTAAGCCCACTAGACATATGCCCATTTTCAAAGATTTACCCTAAAATATGCCCATTTTCATAATAACCCCCCAAAAAATTCAAAGCACATGAATGAAATAAAAGATATTAGCTGAAATTTAATATTGGCTTTGAATGGATGTAGCCGATAGAGCAGATAAAACTAATTGTGGATTAAACTGTTTTTTTACCATTCATAAGTTATAGTTCACACTCATGCGGACATAAAAAATAAAAGAAAACCGCTGCGGATCAATCACGGTCCACTTTTACAAAAAAATAAAGTAAAACCGCAATGGACTGTAGTCCACCTCTAACAAGAGATGGTTTAGTCCGCTAATGGTTTTGTCCACTAATGGTTTTGTCCATCATATCCACTGTATTTATTCGAAGCCATTGACTAAAATAGTGTTAGTTAACTCATTACTTTCTCCTAAGAAAGTATTCAGAAGGTCTCATTAGAAGCATCAGCCGGTTCAAACTGAGTGTACTGAGCAATCTGGTTCAAGTTTACGGTTAAGGTTTTTTATTTTTTATTTTATTTTTTACGATTTAAGTATTGTCTACTAGTAATTAGACAAGTGTCCTCTCTCTCTCAATAGTTGCCATTGAGTTTATGCATGTGAGGTTGTTAGATCGAATTAAGTATCTATACGTTTCTTCTTCTTCATTATTGAGTTTTAATAATGTAGAAAAAGAGATCTAGAGAGTGGTTAAGAGAGATCTTGTAACGCTTGTAAGAACTCGAATTTGAGCTAAGTACTAGTGGATTCCAGAGTTCTACTTTGGCAAGACAAATGGTTCTACACAAAAGGCATGGTTAAATCTCAAAGCTGGTATCAGATGTTACTCAACTCATTGACACGCAAGTTTGAAACATGTTATCTTCCATCCGATTTATGGGAGATTAAAAAATTCAAAAGGGAATGAAGACATTATTTGCGACAAGACAAGAATATTCCAAACAGCGCTTCAAACTTTATTTTTTCTAATCTAAAAAAAATATAGCATCCAATTGTAAAAATGAATTTCGAGTTGAATGAATAACATTCAATTCAAAAAAAAAACTTTAGGGTCAAATCACCCAAAATTCCTCATTTAATACATCCTTTTAATGAGATTTTAGATGATATTGATGATTTGGGTAAATTTTAGAAAGTTGTTATGATTTGATATTAAAATTTTCTGCAATCTCACGTAAAACCATAAGCTTTGAGTCTTTATATTTTTAATTAATAAATCTCTACTAAATAAAAGAAATAGTTTGAGGCCTCTGAAAGTGTCCAACTCAGCAAAACCATATTTTCTAAAAACGTGCCACATCAGCATATTCTAGAAACTATCTTCCATGTTCCTACTTTGTGCCACGTGGCATATGAAAAACTCAATACAGCTTACATCGTCTCCCAAGATCTAACACTTCGAATTTTCTATTAGGGTAACCTCATAACTTGAAGAAAGATGAATTGTTCTTCCTTCCGTCCATTTAATCACTTACTCTTAAGGATCGTCTAAAATCTAACAAATAAAACGTCTACTTTGCCTTTCTTCAGCATAATTACGATCGATCATCTATAGAAATCATATTGTGCAGAGTTTCCGGTTTCTCTGACGCCTGAGACCACCATAGATCTCATGGTCATCTTCCCAAACGCTGGCTACGCCGTACGATGTGAAACATGGGTAAAGAAAAATCAACGATCAAGAGTAAGTGATTAAACCTCTATAAAACCCACCAATTTTAACTTATGAATATCTTCATATCCCTGCTTAAGTAATCATGCGTTTTTTTATTGATCTATATCCTCTAACTTCTCCATCTCTATTTTTTCTTCTTCATATCCAAATTGGCTATTCGGATTTATATGTGGTCCTCTCCTGATAAACTAAAATCGATTTGATGTTGTAGGTATTACATTGTGTAGACAGATTTCGGAACATAAACGAGTTCGTAATGAACAACAACCCAATCAAGCGGTTGTGGCTTTTCAAATATTGTAGAAGGAGTATCGTTTATGCACTCCTCTGTTCTGCTGCAGATGGTAACAATGTGCTTTAAATTTCATAATAGTGGCTTATGTAGTTTTTTTTATAACAATGTAAGATTTCATAGCTTAATGTGGCGTTTGTGTTCTAATGATGATTGACTATCTTATTTCGCCAAATAATACTGCTAGCTCATAATAAAATAGATTGTTCAGATGTCCTACTATACAATGAATCTACTACTCTTCTCCATGTATGTTAACATAAAATATTGTGCACATATAAAGCAAAACAAATGTCCACTTGCCTCATTGACATGACGAAAGCTACAAAAAGCAAAAACTGGGAAGAAGAAAGGATAAAAATGATGTGTATCAGCAAGGCCAAGGACCTTTTATAGTCGTTGACCACCTGTGAAGATGTGTATCAGAAGATGAAGATGAAGAATTTTATTTTTTTATTTTTTATTTTAATTTTAAATTTAATTTTAATTGTAATTAAAATTTTATAATTAAAATTTATTTATAATTATAATTTTAAATCTTAATTTATATTTATTCTGAATTAATTTTATATATTAATTATAATTAATTGCAATTAATTAATATTAATTACAATAAATTAAATATTATTAATATTATTAATAAAATTTTATATCCGTCGGAAATCTGTCTGAAATATGTCCGTCGGAAATCCGTTACAATTTGTGACAGATTTCCGATGGAATTTTTATTTCTGACGAGATAGAACAGACGGAAAAATCTATCGGAAATCAGTCGGAATTGGCCAATTCCGACGGATTTCCGACTGATTTTTCTGTCTGTTCTAGCGTGTTTTCTTGTAGTGTAAATGTTTGGAGGTAAGGAAATATCTAACTGGTGTGAGAGTCATCTAGAGAAATTTGGTTTTCCTTATGAGCTTGGCTTTTGTTATGGCAGATGAAAATGTATGCAGTCATCTGCTTAATCACATTTATCTTCTTCTTGGCGCTCAAATATTGTTGTGAAAAGTAATCACCTTTTCCATGTCGTTAATATGGGGTTTCTTATGTATGAAGCTTTTTCAGCATAGAGAATACGTTGATTAATATGGGAAAGTCGTCAAAGTAGCAATCTCTCAGACTACAGCTGGGGCTGTCTGTCTGTATATAGCGTGTATGTGACGTTATCATTTTTGTCTCATCCTGTTCAATCAAGCTTTTGCGTTTTCTCTTTTTATGTTCTACTTTGTTTTATTTTCCCTTTTTCTGGTGGCAATCTCACTACGCATTTTTTGCTGTTGAAGTCTTATAAGTGATCAGTGACTCATTAGATGAAACTTGTGATAATATCACTTTGGCTTCCTTTGAAGGATTATCTTTCAACATGTGTTTCTTTAGGTTAAATTGTTTAGAGTCTTTTAAGAACAATAGTATTTTGTATTATCTTTATGTTCAAATGTATAGGAGATTCAGCTTGAGGATTTTTTATTTTATTACCTCCCAAGTATGGCTCTCATTTATTAATTTCTCTAAACATATTAACACAACAATTGCTAGATAAAACATAAAAGTTTTTTACGAATTTAAAACAGAAATTAACAACCCAGTTAAAGTAACATATAGTTTTTATGTGCAAGGTGTTTATAGAAATTTAAACAAGAATATGAGACACTTTTATGTGAAAGAGCCAATTAAGCTCTTCTACATTCTTTTATTTTATCTGATTACTTTTATATTTAAACATTAATATATGAAAAGCATATATTTTTGAAAATAAGATAAACTTACATAACTACTCTTTTCACCAAATATGTAAGATTTTCACCAAAAACAAACCGCGGGTAGCGTGGTTAATTCCCTAAGTTATCTAGTTTATCTAAAATAACTTCAAATCATTAAAAACTTAAACATTTCCAACAACACTAGTGGATTTGAAAAGATTCTTTAAAAATCATTTATTCAATAAAACATGATTTTATTTTTAAGAGACATTTACAAAATTTTATATCCAATAACACTAGATTATAAAAAAAAACTTTTAAAATTCATGTTTCAATAACATATGTTTAGTCATTTTAACTCAAATCACTTCAAATACTCAGTTCAATACACACCTTGAAACTTCCAAAACACTAATTTTTTTTTGTTGAATGTTAAATTTATTAAAACCAAAAAGGATGTTTGAATTTACTAGTAGAAAAGATTAGAGAACATGGCTATTTTATGAAAACTAGAAACAAAGCGGATCTGATTTAGACTCTTCAACTCGGTAAAGGTGGTCAGGTTTGATGCCATTAGGAGAGGAGAGTGGACACTTAATTATTTGTACTATCTATTCTACTAAACCATGAAAATTGAGTTTCCTAGCCATTTTTCAAGTTCTAACTGTGAGAAAATATAACAAGTTAGAATGTTTGTCAATGTATTCTCTTACATGTTTTGCAAATTCCAAGTCCCTAAACCTTAATCCCTAGGAGATCCCTTAAAACGTGTTGAATTACATAATATATGTTAAAACATGCTAAAATCCTTATTTTCAATCATAATTAAATAAATAATGTATTGCTATTAGAATTTCGTTGGAAATATTTGACGGATAAAATGTGTCAAAATTGGTTTATGTGACTTTCCATAATCATTCTCTCGTTTCTCTCTTTGAGAAATGAAAATCTAGGGTTTGTGTGACTTTTCCGGTGAGATCCGGTGGTGAGTATGCCCTTGCTGGCGCCGCCGGATCTTGTCTCTTGTCTATAGCTTAGCCTTTCTTTCTCCAGCGTTGTTAGTTGCTCATCAGGTAACTGTTGGATGTTTGAATAAGTCAATGATCTGTTGAAAGAGTCTTTGTTATGTTTCTGTTTGGTCAAATAACTCCTAGTCTTTAGGAAGTACGTGAAATAGTTGTTGCAAGTTTGTTCCTAGTTTTTTGTTTGCTTCTGTTGTCAATGTAAGGCTTTATAAAGCCATCTATGATTCATGAATAAGATTATCCCTTTCAACTAGCTTGTGTTATCAAAGTAATTCTATTTCACATTTGGTATTAGAGCCATACAAGGGGCAAATTTGGTGTGAGAGAGTGAGAAAAGTAAGAGATGTTAAACTCAAAGAAGTTTGTACAACCTGCTGGTCCGAAGTTTGACGGTCACTATGACTATTGGTCAATGAAGGTGGAAAACTTCCTAAGAAGCAGAGAAATGTGGAGTCTGGTAGACGAAGGGATCCAAATGGCAGCAGTGGGCACAACGCCGGCCAGCGAAGCTCAAAGGAAGACGGTTGAAGAAGCCAAACTCAAGGATTTGAGAGTCATAAATTTTCTCTTTTGAGCCATTGGCAGAGAAATTATGGAGATAATTCTTGACAAGAGTACTTCAAAGGCGATTTGGGAATCAATGAGAAGGAAGTATCAAGGGTCCACAGATTTGAAAAGAGTACAACCTTAAGCTCTAAAAAAACAAAAGGATGACTATGGTAGCAAAAAGAATTGTAAGAGTGCTAGTCAGTGGCATCACACAGGTGATGAATGATGTTTACTACATTCCTGAGCTTAGAACCATTTTTTTAAGTGTAGGAAAACTTCAAGAAAAAGGTTTAGTGATATTAATTTAAGATGGAATATGCAGAGTATTTCATCATAGTAGAGGAGTGATTATGCAGACTATTATTAGTGGGAATATAATATTTTATCTGCTTGCATATATACTTTCAAAGAGTCCAATGTGTCTTCAGGCTAAAGAGCCTGAAGAGGTGACTTAGAAAGAAGCTCACTTGTGATATTGTCGTTTCGGATATTGAAATCATGATGGTCTAAGAATGTTGTCTAAAAAATATAGTTGTTGGCTAGCCTTTTCTGAAGTTTACCAAGGAAGTGTGCACTATATACTTGATGGGAAAACAGCATAGAAAATCTATGCCAAAGAAGAGTCGGTGGAGAGCTACAAAGCAACTTTAGTTAGTGCACTCAGACATATGTGGTTCCATCATGTCAGCCTCACACAGTGATAAGAGGTATATCGTTAGTTTTTATTGATGATTTTACTCGTAAAACATGGGTATATTTTTTACATGAAAATCAGAAGCCTTTGCTTCCTTCAAAAACTTCAAAGTCGATCCATGTTGAGTGAACAACAAGTTCCGAAACCAACTCAATGATGTGTTCATATTCAGGCGTGGAGTGGAAAGAAACTAGTGGTAGAGTATTTTTGAATTTTTGGGTGTGTTGCACATGTTCATATACCAGATTATAAGCGGATCAAATTGGATGATAAGAGCAAGATATGCATTTTTCGGGGAATCAGTGATGAATCTAAAGCATGGAGACTATATGATCTAATTTCAAAGAATATTGTAGTTAGTAAGGATGTTGTATTTGAAGAAGAAAAGCCTGGGATTTGGGCAGAGGATGATTTAGAGGATCAAAGTGAAGTAGAGAGAGCTGTTACAACCCCACATGTGAGCCCACGTGATCCACCTCTACCTCCAATGTTTTGTAATGATGGTGCTAGTAGTTCTATTCAAACAAGGAGTGTACGTGAGAAAATGGCACCAAGATGGATGGCTGATTATGAGACAAGAGAAGGCACAATCGATGAGGAAGAAGAAAGCTTGAATGCGCTAATGTTAATGATGATGGTATCATTTTGAGGAATTAGTTAAGCATAAAATCTGGAAAGATGCGATGGTGAGTAAGATTAACACTTGGGAGCTTACTGCACTACCTAAAGGGTTTACTTCTATTGTAATTAAGTGGGTGTACAAAACCAAGCTTAATGAAGACAGAGAAGTAGAGAAGTACAAAGTGAGGTTGGTAGCATAAAAGATATGCATAATGTTATGGCGTGTATTATAGTGAGGTGTTTGCTCCAGTTGCAAGACTTGACATCATTCGTACAATTCTCGCAATAGCAGCACATTCAAACTGGGAGGCCTTTCAACTTTATATAAAGAGTGTTTTCTTGCATGGAGAACTCAAAGATAATATCTATGTTAAGCAGTCAGAGGGGTTGTAAAAAAGGGAGAAGAAAAAAAAGTTTACAAACTAAGAAAGGTATTATACGGCCTTACACAGGCTCTACGAGCTTGGTACAACAGGATTGAAGCTTACTTCCAGCAAAAAAAAACTTTAAGAGATATCTCAGTGAGCATACTTTGTTCACAAAATCAAAAGGAGTTAAATTTTTAATTGTCAGCCTTTATGTTGATGATTTGATTTTTACTGGGAATGATAAAAGCATGTGTGATGAGTTTAAGAACTCAATGATGTTGGAATTTGAGATGTCTGATTTGGGAAAGATGAAGTATTTTCTTGGAGTATAGGTGAAACAAAGCCAAGGTAGGTTTTCATTTGCCAACGATGGTATACAAGTTAAGTATTGTCAAGGTTTGGCATGGATGAGAGTAACTATGTGAAAATTCCTATTGTACCTGGAACAAAGTTGAAGAAGGACGAGAATGGCATCAGAGTTTATGATATTTTGTTCAAACAAGTGATTAAAAGTCTCATGTATCTAACTGTGACAAGTCCTGAGTTGATGTATGGAGTTTGCTTGATAAGCATGTTCATGGCTAATCCTAGATTGTCACATTGGCTTGCAACAAAGAGGATTTCATGGTATTTGAAAGGTAAAATTGAGATGATAATTTTCTACAAGAAAAGAGAAAGTGGGGTGAAAATCATGGCTTATACCGAGAGTGACTATGGTGGTGATCTAGGTGATCGAAGAAGCACATATGGCTTTGTGTTTATGATGGCATCTGAAGCGATTTTGTGGGCATCAAAGCAGCAATCAGTTGTTGCTCTTTCTAGCACATAAGCAGAATACATAGCAGCAGGCTCATGTGCGAGTCAATGTGTTTGGCTCAGAAGAGTATTGGAACAAAGTGGGTTTGAAGAGAAGATATAGACTTTGATCATGTGTGACCCTAGTTCTACCATTCAGTTGTCTAAGCATCCAATTTTTCATGGAAAGAGTAAACACATTGAAGTAAGGTTTCATTATCTCAGAGACTTGGTGAATGATGTAGTTGTTAAGCTGTGTCACTGTCCATCTAAAAATCATTTTGCAGACATTTTTACAAAGCCACTGAAGCTGGAGTAGTTTGAGAAGCTTTGTGGAATGCTTGGAGTGATTGATATTTCTGAAATAAGATGAGTTTCAGTGAATTAGCTTAAGGGAGAGATTTTTGGATATTAGAATAAGTCATTTCTCTGTTGAAAGAGTCTTTGTTATGTTTATGTTTGGTCAAATAACTCCTAGTCTTTAGGAAGCACATGAAGTAGTTATTGCGTGTTTGTTCTTAGTTTTTCATTTGCTTCAGGTTTCGATGTAAGGCTTTATAAAGCCATATCTGATTCTTGTATAAGATTATCCCTTTCAGCTAGCTTGTGTTATCAAAGTAATTCTATTTCATAGTATCTCGCGTTGGCTTTGTGTTTAAGGATCTCTGATTTGTGTCTTGTAATTCTCCAATTTGAGATTGTCAGCCTTATTCTCGTCGGAGATGGAGGAGATGATGGTGCTTCATATGTGTATGGAGGGTTGCGATGTGGATCTATTGTGGATCTGATTTGGATCGGCCATGGATTTTAGTTTGGCTTTCTTGTTGTTTAGAGGCGCATCAGAGGTGCGTGGAGAGCCAAATTTCATCTTTTTGGCTTGATTCTCAAAGGTTTCAGTGGATGTGCGATATCGGTTTTTGTCGGTAACATTGCTCAGTTGGATTTTACTTGCCTTCGGTTATTTGATATCTTGGTTAGTATCGATTACTTGTTTGGGTGGTGATGTGTCGTCGTTGTTCATGTATCTCAAGTTGTGTTGAATTTGTAGGTTTCTAATGTTGTGTGCTTTTGATTTGGCTGGACAAAATTTGGGTGGTTTAGATTGTTCTATTTCGTCGTTTGTGCGAGCCAGAATTAGAGTCTTGCCAAGTCTATTTTCTGTTTCAAGTTATGATTTTTGGCTGGGATCGTTTCCTTTCTAGGCATTAGCATTGGTGAGCCCATTTTTTTGCATGGTCATTTGTTCCTACAGCTTTTTTGCTTTGTCTGTGGAGTTCTTTTTGGAGTTGCCAGTTTTGATATGTTGTTTTTCTCGGTTTGCTGGATTTGGCTTCTCCGATGTGGTTTATATTCGCTCATTGTCTCTACGTTTCAGAATGGATCATGTTTGATCTTTCTATCATGTTTCTATCGAGGTGTTTCAAAGTCGTTTCAAACTTAGCAGCATATGAAAGATTTGTTTTAGGTATTATACATAGGTCTCTCAATTGGTGTGGTGCCATGGATTCACTATAAGATGTCTCTCTTATCATTGGTTTTTTTTGCACAACTTCCTCGGTAATTAGTTGTTGAAGGTTCTCTGAAAATGTTAGATGTTTTGCAGGACATGTGTAATTATAGTTTCTCGAGTTTTATCATTTGTGCCTTGTTTTGGTTTAGGTTTTTGGGGACATTATGTTTTTTGCCGGCTTAGCTTCCGAAGCTGTAAACTTTTATCTTCGGCATTGTGATCGACATATCCTTTTATAATATACATCTTTGATGACAAAAAAAATGAGTCAAACTTTGTTGGGAATCATCGACAGGTTTTCGTGAGCCCATCATAACATTTTTAACCGATTTCCATAGAATAGTTGTACTGTCGGAAATGCCATCGGAAATCACAATGTTTTCATGAAGTGTAAGCAAAGAAAATCAAAACTTGTACAACACGTTATAGCCCATAAACGTGGTCCACTAAAAGTCTAAAACCCAACTACTTAGAAGATGCGCTACATTATATAATCGAGTTTTTTTTGTTTAGAAATCTAATACTCTGATTGAACACAAGGACATTTAGGGTGATTTAATACTCTAATACTCTAAGTGATTAAAAAAATAAGTATTGGCCTACGGCCATAAAATTTAGGGTGATTTAGGTGCAGACCCTAAATCTGGAAGTCAATTGAGAAAATAACCATAGGTCAGAAAATTTTGGTAAATGACATTTTCAAAGAGTGAGAAAATTCAGAAATGCCCTTACGCAAAAACGCATTAAGTGCGTGATTAAAAGAAACATCACGCATTATATTAAAATAATATGTTATATACAGATAGATTAGTGGTATAAAGAAAAATGAAGCGTCATAATACAAAATAATATGTCATATAAAATTAATAGTGTTTCATTTGGAAATTACGTTTAGACAAATAATGATGTCTAGAAAAGATAAATAGTTTGAGCGCGTGATTAAAAGAAAAAAGCACGCATCATGTTAAACTACCACGATATATATAGATAAATCAGTGGAATAAAAAAATATTATCATGCATCATGCTAAAATACCGTGATATATATAGATAATCAGTGATTAAAAGAAAAATTTAGCATGCTAATATAAAAAAAACATGAAATTTTGGATAAAATGAAACAAAAATTCTCAGAAAAAAAAATCAGACATTAAGTTTAAACAGAAATAAGAATGTATTATTTTAAACAATACGACGGGGAAGACTATCTTTTTAAAAATAACATGAAATAGAGATGAATTAAGTGTGATAAGGCGAAAGTCTCCATAGTCTTTTCCACACCATTTCTGACAAGGACTATTGCTCAAAGGTTATTTACTTAATTCTTTGTTGGTCTTGGGTTATCTACTAAAAATACCCTAAAATTTATGTCAAATTGGGGTTTCAGTTAAGTGAATTAAGTTTTGGTACAATGAAGTTAGTTTTTAGTGTATATTATATTATTTATTAACTTGAACTTATTTATGCTTTAAGGTATTCCTTATGTTTAATTAGGCTGTACAAATAATATTTTATTCAATAACTTTTTTAATTCTGGCTTGTGTGTGTTCAAGCCTTAAAGGTTTCTTTGTAATTTACAGTTTTAAAATGGATATTACATATGATAAATATAATTTCAGTTTTAATCATCTTTTAATTTTTGGTTAGTTTTATAAAACAAGAGGTCCACAAATTTATAATTTGCCTATAGCCCCGAATAGTCTAGGCATTTAAATTGAACACAATTAAGTAATTGTTCAATTTTTTTAACAGGTGACCTCTTCATTTTATTTTCATGTGTCAACGCGTGGACTTTTACGGATGCTTCTTGGAATAGAAGGGAAAGAGATAAAACGTATATAATACGAATATAATACGTATATATAACAGCTCAGACGACTCTTCAACCGGCATTGTTTTAAGAGGCATCAAACAATTATTTAAAGCACAGCACAATATCGAGCAAGACCAAACTCTCCTAAAACCGTTGAAGAAGAAAAAGAAGATGTCTGCACTAATTATCGATGCAATCAACAGAAACGACGTGCCTACTTTACTAGCTCTTGAAAAGCAGAATCCATTGGTATTGAGGGAAAGATATCACTGGGATACTCTTGGTGGAACGGTTTTGCACTTCGCGACTAAGCGTGGGCATAAGCAAATTGTAGAGAAGATAATCGAGCTTTGTCCTTCTCTTGTCTGTGTCAGCAATGACAATGGCGACACACCTCTTCATCTTGCTGCTCGCTGGGGAGATGCGACCATTGTGGGTCAGATATTAGCGTCTGAATATGCTGATGTCACCGCGCTCAACGGACGAGGAGAAACTGCCTTCGTCGTTGCTTGCCGCTACAATCACCCTGATGTCGCTAGCTTCATATTGGAAGAAACAAGTTCTACTACAATAGGGGAATTTTATGCGACGTTGGTTGTTGGAGACTATACAGGTTAGTGCCAAAATGAAGCATTTTCATTTATAGTTTTTACAGGTAAAGTAGTATTAAAATTAGGGTCACTTCTTGAAATTAATCATTTCATAATTTTATTGTCAAATAGGGATTTCTAGAGTGTGAAATAGTCCTGTTTGATAATAAAAATTGTGAAATGATCCAACTCTTATAATTTTTTCTTAAAACTAACATTTCTTTTTTTTTTTGTTAAATAGTATAAAATTATACATTTCACGATCTTAGTAGCTGTCCAAAATTTCACGATCTCATTTTTGCAAGCTTAAGCTTATACAAATTTAATAGATTTTCCGATGAAAATTGCATAACATATTATAGTTAATATAATGACAGATCATAAACCAGACGGCAAATATGTTCGATAGTATTTGTACGAAAGTTTTAAAAAAATAAAAATTATAGCATAATTATGTTTATGCCAAACTCAATTAATATATATATTTTGTGTCATTGGACCAGAAGAGACCAGTTCGCACTTTAGCCAATTTCCTTAATTTAATATTAATTTGCAATTTGGGAGTGCCTAAAATGTCCATGTTATTGAACCCAAATTGGAAGACGAACCCAAAAAAATTTCTGATCAAACCGTGTGAAAAAATTGTTTGATCCCTTACAAATTGTTTAGCCTTTGTAAAAATCAAAGCAATTCAAAATTGGAACATAAAAAAGGATATATTTTAAAAAAACTTTTTCTTTTAATTATTTGAGTTTAAAACTTGTTAATTAAATGGAATAAAGGGTTTAAAACTCACTGAACCTATTGTAGTTGTTGCTAGTTAAAAAAAACAAAAAAAAATCAATGTATATGACTCGAGTGTGTGAACGGATGATCAGATATCGCAAGGAGAATGCTAGAGAAGTTCCCAAAACTAGCTTTGAATGCTGATGGAGAATTATCCACCCCGTTGCATTATGCATGCAATGCCAACAACCTCGAGATAACAAAAATGCTGCTATCGTGTGATGAAAGTCTTGCAGAGAGGGTCAACAAGGATGGTTTCACACCTTTGCATTTGGCGGCCATGAAATGCTCAGTGCCAATTCTGAAGGAGTTTTTAGACAAGGCTCCAAGGTCTTTCGACATACTCACACCAACAAAAGAAACTGTCTTCCATCTAGCTGCGGAACACAAAAATACGCCAGCATTCTATTTCATGGCAGAGTGTTCCAATAGAGACGAGCTTCTCCACCAGGTGGATAGATATGGCAACACTGTACTACATGTTGCGGTCATGTCCAGCTGCTATTCTGTGAGTTTTTTTCTTAATCTCTTAATTGCTGTACGGAAGCTTAAAAGACATTTGAATTCGGGACATAAGAGAACCAACCCCCTTGTGTTACCACTAGGCCACCACACCTTTGGTGATACTATTTAAGTTTAAGGTGTCATTTTGACTTAACTGGTGTATTGAGCGGAGTGGACTTAACATACCAAAAATGAAAGTGCATTTTGACACTACTTTTTTGGTAAGCTCCGTCCACTCTGTTCCATATGATCTAGTCATTCAAAGAAGAGTAAATCATACAAGCGACATCATAACCTTTTTTCATTTTTTCTAATATTAATTAGCCTAATCGAATGTATCACACAGGTGATAGTCTGCATCACTTCTGAAACAACGATAGATCTCTCCGCGAAAAACATTCGAGGTTTGGAAGCGGTTGATCTTATTAACGTCGATGATGAAGATTATAGTAAGATATCAAGCTGGTTAAGGTTTGATGCAAAACAAATTCGAAACCCTAGTGATCCAAATCATCAACCAGGGAACCATAACATGGGAATACTATCGGAGAATAAAAATATGAAGATGTTCAAAACCTATGGAGCGCCTACGAAAAGGGAAAGTAAGATGCATGCAGAAGCATTGCAGAACGCAAGGAACACGATCACAATAGTTGCGGTTTTGATTGCCTCAGTCGCTTTCACCTGCGGCATAAATCCTCCAGGTAGTGTCTATCAAGAAGGTCCTTACAAAGGAAAATCAGCTGTGGGAAAAACGTTGGCCTTTAAAATATTTTCGATAAGCAACAACATCGCATTGTTCACATCCCTATGCATCGTAATCCTTCTTGTAAGCATTATACCATACAAGACGAGAACACTCATGAGCTTCTTAAGACTAACACATAGGATCCTTTGGGTGGCTTTGGTATCCATGGCAGTAGCTTATGTTGCTGCAGCTTCCATAACCATACCGCATATCGAAGGCACAAGGTGGTTGTTTACAACCGTTCTTTCGATCTCTACCGTGATGATGGGAGGTCTGTTTGTGTGTATGACCTATAAGCTGATCAGACACTGGTTGAAGAAACTTAGCATACCTATGATATTTTCACTAGCCTTCACAAGTATAAACGTTGACTGGATAGCCGCTGGTCCCGATGGCTATCACTTCCACTGACAAATGTTTTCAAGCGTGTTAAACCTACACTATTAAAAAAAAACTTGGATGCATCAGATTACCATCTCAATGGTTTGCTCACTCTTAGCTCTGTGACGTTCTTTGATTTTCTGAATCATGTATTAGTTTCACATGGCGTTTTTATTTATTTTTGTGTGAATGAAGCTACTTGCTAAAAGTTCCTATAATTAAAGCATGTTTATTATTAGAAATAATTTGGAGAGTAAAACTTAAATCTTTCAGATCAAATATTGTAGGTTATCAAAAACCGATTACAAAGTGAAGTCCGAAAGAATATTATTCTCTAGATCTATATATTATTTTTTGTACCATTATATTTTTTTTTATGTGTTAGATTTGAACTATAAAACTTTACATTACACTACAAGAAAACATGGGAAATTCCGACACCGTTTCCAACTAACAGAGGTGGTCGAAGATTTCCAACAAAAACAGAATAATCAAAAATTGGTAGGAAAATTTGGTCGGAATGTCATTGGATCATCAAAATGTAGTCGGAAAATTGGTTGGATATTACTGTTGTGTGCCTGCCATGTGGTCCAATTTTCGACGAAGTTCCAACCAATCTGTAGTCAGAATGTCATTGAAAATTGGTCGGAAATATAGTCGTTGTAAAAGTTAATGTTGCCTCATTTCTAACAAAATTCCAACGGGAATTGTGTCTATCTAACCACATTCATCCTTCATTTGCAACACAAACGAAAAACTATAACTTCTCATTTAATCTATTAAATTAAGTAATGGATGTATGAATACATTGATGAAGCTACTGGAATGAGTATGAAAAAAGACTTGGCCAGTTCATGCAATACACAACTAATTAAGAATTCATGCGGGAACAAGGTATGCTGACTTGTCCATGTGTCAAATGCAATAGTGAGAAGTTTATTAAAGTAAATTTAGTTTGGACACATTAATATCATAGAGAATTTACACTAGGATATTATGTATCATTTGCCCATGAAGAAGATTTTATAGATTTGGCGAATACTAGTTATCGAGAAGGAATTGTATGACGTGAATATAATGGTAGATTTGCTGATGAAAGTAGTAATACCACTAGAAATGAAGATAATGTCATGTGGATGGTTGGAGTTGTGTTTCCAGAAGTAATAAAATTTTTAAATGTTGTCAAGGAGGCAAACCCTGAGTCTAAACAGCTTTTCGAGATGTTAGACACTGCAAAACATATGATATATGATAATTGCAAAGAAGTTCATTCACTATTATCAGCAGCAACTAGGATGATAAGCATCAAAATAGAATATAATCTCACTAAGGACTGTGTCGATGCAATTGCAGATTTTTTCAAATATTAACTGCTAAAAGAGAATCTAGCACCAGTTTCATACTAACGCAATCCAAAAATTGGTTGCTGATTTGGGGATAGCATGTCAAATGATTCATGTGTAGAGATAACTGATTGATATTTTAGAAAGAAAATGCAAATTTGGAAGCATGTAGGTTTTGTGGTCAAGAAAGGTTTCACGTTTCTATAGGGAGAAGCAGAATTCCTTACCAACGGATGTGGCATTTACCAATCACTGATAGGCTAAAAAGGTTATATCAGCCTGAGCGCATTGCTGTGACTATGTGATGACATGGAGAATATGCATTTACCAAAGACATTTCACATCCATCTGATGCTAAAGCATGAAAACATTTTCGCTATCCGTACCCAGATTTTACATGTGAAACAAAAAATGTTTACTTTAAACTATGCACATATGGTTTTATTCCATTTGAGAATACTGGTAAGAAATATTCCCTTTGGCTAGTTATTGTTGCATCATATAATATGTCTCATACTCTATGCATGAAAAGAGACTTTATGTTTATTAATGTACTTATGCCGGGTCCAAATCATCTCCGTATAGCTCTTGATCTCTTTCTGTAGCCATTAATTTCTGTGTTGCAGATGTTGTGGTATGAATGTGCTGGAGTTATATATATATATATATATATATATATATAATTTTACTATGCAAGCTATATTGATGTGGATAAATTAGTGATTTTCTGGCATATATAATGTTGTATGGATGAATGACGCATAAAAGATTAGCATGTCCTTATTGTCACATGTTTTTTCGGTTGTAAAATGGACGAAAATCGAGTTAGTTTGATTGCCACAAACGTGGTGTTATTTGGTGTTAGCAAGTAAGACCTCTTTCTTGTAGTGTTATTTGGTATTAGCAATATGTTAATGCTAATTATTATATATTAGATTTTAAGTGAGAATAATTTCTTTAATTAATATAAATTAGATTAAAAATATGACTATGAGTTAGACTTTTTTTTATTTTTTGTTATATAGTGTTTGTAATTATAAAATTTCAGTTATAATAGTTAATTGTTAAATTTATCGATTTATACATGGCGCGAGATACATATATACTGTCCATAGTTTCTAAGTGCTTCTAAGAACGTTATAGATTTATCTTTAAAAAAAGTAAATGTTCTCTAATCACTATACCACTCGTTTTCATAGCCGATGTGAGATTTTTTTAGCATACACTTATTTTTCATTTGTTGTGTAAATCTATATTCGTTTTTGATGTGTACCTTTTTCATATGTTGTGTAAACTTATTATTTTCTTTGTACACGTTAATACTATGAATGCTATTTTTTAAATAAAACTTTAAATGTATGTGCAACCATTTCTTAAGCATTTCTTGTCTGTTTGTCTTTATGGCCTAACGCAAGACTTATTAAAGAGGCCTAGTACTTCATATAATTGGATCACACCTTCAAGTTTTCAGATAGAATCAGCTCCAACAGGTTCCTGGGAGACTAAATTCTTCAACATATTACTAAGCTGATCAAAATCGTCATGTGATTTGATGAGACTCAATCGCACAAACCTTTCTTCTGATCCAAAGTCTTTACCATTGCGTCCTGTTATCTTTGCCGCTTTGAAAATCTCATAGCAGTTTGTGTCTTCTAATCTCTCACACTTCACCCACGCATAAGCTTTCAACAAAAAATCAAAGAAAGTTATAAGTTTTATGTAGCACCAAACCAATGTTCTCAGCTTTCTTGCATTACAAGAAACTTACAAGGAGTAAATTCTCTAACTCTCTTGAAATAGTTGCAATATTCAGGTTTGATTGTTTCTAACGAAAAACGCGTAGACATGGACAAGATCTTGTTAAGTATCTCCCATCTTTTCTTCAAAGTTCCATAACCAAAATTAAATATCTCATTGCCTCCATCACCAATCACTACTTTGAGCAATTGAAGAACACGAAGCTGTGTGTCTCTTGAAACTCCCATACTACTTAAAGCTATATATGCTTTCATTCTTTCATAAACAACTTTGTCTTTTACTAATGCCCATCTGAAACAACAAGAGAAACACTTGTGAGTTGTTGTGACCAATCCAAAGTTTTGTTTAGAGTACAAGCAAATCAAATCACCCGAATCTTGAGCCAGCATGGCCTGTAGTCTTGGAGAGACTAAACAAGCTTAAATCTTCATCAACTTGATGTGTAATAGGTGTGAAATAAGTCCAATAATAAGCACAATCATGAATTGTTTTCACATTAGGACCATCAAGAACCGCTCTTTTCGCCTTCCCATCTGGATTATTTGGAGATGTCACTATCTCTATAACTTGTGTGATGTTATCATTGCGCTGCTTCCACACATATGCATCTCCTTCAAACTTGAGATGGGCAGAACTAAAGAACTCTGCTTGTTGTTTATACAACTTTACTCACACACAAGGACTGAGCAGAACCACCAAATTAATTGATTTGTTACATACATAAAATCAAGATTAGAGGTTTTGGCTTACATTGTAGTATGGAACAGAGCTCACAAGTCTTGAAGGAGATGATGATGATGAGTTTGTCATGGACAAAGCATGAAGAGAGGCTGCAATTAATTGTGTAGCTCCAGTTCCAAAGATTATGAATCTGTCATCAGTAACTGCATTTCCCACTACATTATGCAGCTTATTAATGATCCTCTCAAGCTCTGCCGAAACAAATGAGCCAAGTTCTTCAAATTGATAACTCATCCTGTGCCATCCTGACTCAACAACCGCACTTTCCTCTGCCTTTTGCATCCAGAAAGGCTCCAAGAACAAAGGGTCTCCTCTTTATTACCCATAAAGTCAGAGGAAAAACAAATTAAATCCATAGTTTATATATTTTCCGTCTCTAAAAGACGAATTTTTAGAGTTTTCACATATATTAAGAAACAATAAATATTTAATTGTATCTACTATCTACACTATTCTCTAACACTAAACAATTTCTAATAACTATTGATTTTAATAAATTTAATTATTTTTAATCAATGCTTCTTGAAATGAACAATTCATTAATAAAAAGCTAGAAAATCGATTTTTGAAAAGAAAAAAAATGAAGTTGTTAGGAATGGAGCTTTATCGATTGGTTTGGTCTCAATGATCGAAAAGAAGAAGATCAAAAGTTGTTACATACGAGTCAGCATCGACAGGACAATCTTGGAGAAGAATGGAGCAATCTTTGCCTGTGTAGCAATTGTTGCACTCACAAGGAGGTTTATGGCCGTCAAGAACACCAATACCGTCCAAGAAAGCTCTGCCATGGCCTGAGCATGAAACAGAAGCTACAGTTTCTGCTTCCCCAGCAGCTCTATTGGTCCAAGTCGGACTCCATATGATGAAATTATTGTAGAGAATATGAATGGTGAATCCAAGATTCAAGATGATTGATGCTGCAATGAGTAGCTTCTTCTCCATTATCTTTACTTTGACTTGCAGAAATAAAGATTGGGACTTTTTTTTTTGTGCTCATGTATATTTTAGCAGGGAAAACACACACGACTATATAGATGGAAACTTAGAAATTAATCAAAATATTTTTTTATTGAATACTCTGTTGAAAAAATTGAATGAGACAACTCAACTTGCAATCATTGTTATATAAAAAGAGGAGTTGTTATCATTACAAAAGAAAAACCATTATATCAAGATTAAAAAAAGCCCATTATATTATAGATTTAATTAAAAAAAAGCAATTATATTAGACTTAAAAAAACCCATAATGTTAAGATTAAAAAAATCAATAATATTCATCTAACTCCAAATATTGTAAGAAGAAGAAGAATCTTACGCCCAAAATTCCCATCTATTTTTTCTTGGTTGAGATAAAAAAAAAACCATTACCTTTTTTATCATCTAAGAACATTTTATTAAAACTTGAAAGAGATTACACAAGCCGGCGAAAGAAGTAATTTCCCTGAAAGACTAAGCCAACGGTTAAAACAGAACATTAGAAGCATTTGTCCTAACAAAGAAGACCAAATGAAAAAGAGGAATACAAACAAATTCTCCAAAGATCCTAATCAAAGCCAAAGAATACAAAATCTAGTAAATGAGCATAGTGAAGAGAAAACCTTACCTAAATCATTGACGAAAGGAAAGATGAGTCGGACTTCATTATATTTGCTAGATAAAAAAAAACCCATTATAGGTTGCTTGCTTGCTTGCATGATCTTGGTTGCTTATGTTGAGTTAGGATCTAGCTCAGGTTTTTTAAAAAGGCTTGAAATCGGATTATATAAAGTTCTCGATCTAGCTTGCATGCATGATCACAGGTTGGATGTTAGGTATGTGTTATCTTGTTTGTTGATCCGATGTTTCTTATTGTCGTGTTATTTAATTTTAATGTGTGATTATATGAATTGTTGACAAGTCAAAGGATGCTCAAAACATAATGGAAATGATAAATTCTAATAGAAATTTGAGAATAATTCCAAAGCCCGCAATAATTACAAAGGTGTACAAAATCAGAAATATTTGGTTTTAGTATAATAGGCCTAACGCTAGGCTTAACTAAAGAGGTCTAAATACTTCACATAATTGGATCACAACATCTAACTTTTCAGATTGAATCAGCTCCTACAGGTTCCTGAGAGACTAACTTCTTCAACATATCAATAAGTTGATCAAAGTCATCTTGTGATCTAATGAGACTCAATCTCACAAACTTATTCTCTGATCCAAACACATTGCCTTTGCGTCCTGTTATCTTCTCCGCTTCGAAAATCTCATAGCAGTTTGTGTCTTCTGCTCTCTCACACTTCACCCACGCATAAGCTTAGCAAACACAAAGTCATAATTCTTACTTACTTAGTACTAAACCAAAGTCACACTTTCTTGTATTAGAAAAGAAAACTTACCAGGAGTAAAGTCTCTGACTTTCTTTAAATAGTGACAGTACTCAGGTTTGATTTCTTGAACCGAGAAACGCGTAGACATGGAGAAGATTTTGTTAAGTATTTCCCATCTTTTCTTCAAAGTTCCATAACCAAAACTGAATATCTCATCGCCTCCATCGCCAAGTATTACTTTAAGCAACTGAAGAACATGAAACTGTGTGTCTTTTGAAACTCCCATACTAGTTAAAGTTATATATCTATTCATTTTTTCATAAACTTCTTTGTCCTTTACCAATCCCCACCTTCATTAAAAAAAAAAGAAACTTGTGAGTTGTTGTGTTCATTCTAAAGCTTTGCTTAAGAGTATTTGGAGAGAAAAGTTATATCATTAATCACCCGAATCTTAAGCCAGCATGACCTGTAGTCTTTGAGAGACTAAACAAGCTTAAATCTTCATCAACTTGATGTGTAATAGGTGTGAAATAAGGCCAGTAATAAGCATGATCATGAACTATTTTCACATTAGTACCATCAAGAACCGCTCTTTTCAGCTTCCCGTCTGGATTATTCGGAGATGTCACTATCTCTATAACTTGTGTGATGTTATCATTGCCCTCGCTCTGGTTCCACGCAGATGCTTCTCCTTCAAACTTGAGATTTGCTGAATCAAAGAACTCAGCTTGTTCTTTGTACATCTGCATACAAAGACTGATCATTCACAAACATACGAAAACTTTAGTCTAATCAGAAGAGGTTAAGGCCTGCTTTACTTACAGCGTAGTGTGGAACAGAAGTCAAAAGCCTTGCAGGTGATGATGATAATGATGAGTTTGTCAAAGATAAAGCATGAACTGCTGCTGCAAGCAATTGTGTACTTCCAGATCCAAAGACTATGAATCTGTTATCTGTAACAGCGTTTCCCACTACACTATGCAGTTTCCTAATAACCTTCTCGAGCTCTCGAGACACATATGTCCCATCTTGATAAATATAACTCATCCTATGCCATCCCGAGACCAAAACCGCGCTGCTCTCTGCTTGTCGCATCCAGAAAGGCTCCAAGAACAAAGGGTCTCCTCTTCAAACACATAAAAAACAACAAATTCAATCCAAATTTACAGATTGGTTTAGTCATAATGATCAACATGGTGTTCAGATTGCATACGAGTTAGCATCGACAAGACAATCTTGGAGAAGAATGGAGCAATCTGTGCCTCTGTAACAATTGTTACACTCACAAGAAGGTTTATGGCCATCAAGAACACCAAGACCATCCACATAAGCTCTACCATGGCCAGAGCATGAAACAGAAGCTACAGTTTCTGCTTCCTCAGCAGCTCTATTGGTCCATGTTGGACTCCATGTGATGAAATTATTATAAAGAATATGAATAGTGAATACAAGATTCAAAATGATTGACACTATAACAAGCATCTTCTTCTCCATCATCTTTACTTAAAAACTTTATCACAACTAGAGATAAAACTTTATCACAACTAGAGATTCTGTTGAGTATAAGGTGAGGGGATCAATTACAAAAGAATCTTTTTAACAAAAAACTATTACGTAGGAATCAAAACAAGTGTTAAGTACTTGATAATGACGAGTCGATTAGATATTACTGGATGTTATTTAAAGAAGGATGCATCGTTAATATGGTTTATTACGAACCTAATAATGTCTACATGAAATTAAAGTTGAAGTTGAAGTTTATGGAACAATTCCAATTTAGATCAGATAGATATTCAGAATTTCCACTTAAAATACAGTTAAAATATTTTGGTTGATTGAACAAAAGAGGATGATATATTTTTCCAAAGAAAAAAACAATAGAATCAAGCAAGATACGTATAGAATCTAAATACTTCATCTCAAAAACATCAAGAAACAAGAATGATGTAGACAACAATAGAATCTAACTGTTTAAGCATTGTGACTCTTTTGGCTTCTCTCTGAAATGATCTGCTTTGTCTTTTCCAAAACACCAAAGAAAATTGAACCTCCAATACCTATCCACAAAACCCTTGGACCCATTCCCTGTATACATAGTCTCAAGACTGTCAACAACTTTTGCATAAACATAGGTCTAAAATCGAAAGGTAAGAGCAGAAATTGGTTCACCTTCCATAAAGCTGATGACCCTTCTTCTCTTATTATCATCTTAATGCAATCCGAAACTCCTTTATACTGTGTTGCTGCGCCCTGCGGAAAGGAAAAAGTCGGTACTATATTACTGGAGCTTCTTATTCTCCTGTGAAATGAATCCAAGAAGAACATGTTCTTTCGGTATTTTGCATATTCGTTGGTTTGACATACCTGAACCATTAATCTGGTTTTGATTACGTCTAAAGGGGTAGTCAAAACTCCAGTGACAGCACCAGCAAAGGCACCAAGCATTGCGTTTTCTGGATCATTTAGATCTCTTCTCGCCTGTTCTAAACATATGGATATCTCACTGTTATTAGTATGCAGAAGCGGATGTTTTGTTTTTCACTTAGCAATGTAGCAACAGAAACTTACAGCCAACTTGTATCCAATACGTATTTGCTCATATACGCAAAACTGAAGCGCGTCAAAAGGTAAATCTCGCAACAAGAAAGATCCAAAACCCTGCATGTTTGGAGCAATAAAATGAAAAGATTTGATGGAGCTTTTTTTGTTTACGCATCTTTAACAATATGATTAATTGAACTACAAACTCAAGTAGTGCCAAGAATTATAAATCAAGAAGTGACATATATACCGCATACATGCCTCCAAAACCTTCCTTGGCTATAATAAGGCGAACAGCATTAGAAGCCGAAGAAAATTGTCCGGTTTGCATCCGCTGTTTAACAACCTGTTGAAGTTTCCATTAGCCTAAACAAGCATAAAACCAATACAGAACAATAACCAAAGAACCAAGAAGAAAGAACGAAGCTTACTTCGGTTGGTACCCGAACAATAGATGAAACAGCACCTCCTAAAGCACCTGCAGCCTGATTGAGCTTATAAAACTCGCTAATATGACGAATGTATACTAATCTTAATTTGTTATCAAGGATTATTTTAAGTTTATACATACCAAATGTGCAACTGCGCTAAACTTTTCCGGCAAAACCTTTAGCAGCTTCTGTTTGGTAGGTTCATATACACCGAAAAATAGAGCAGAAGCACTACACATGAAGAAAAACATTATTTCATCTGAACAAGCGTCACTGGTATTACAATATGCTTTCATATCATCTTCTTCTTTTCTTTGAAAAACTAAATACTTACGGTAAGACACCAGCAAGGTTTCCACCAAGACCAGAGTATAGCCCTTTCCATATTATCTTTCCTCCATCTCTAGCTACCTAAAACATACCAAACCAATATAGTTACTCGCTCTAAGTCAAACATTATGAATCTAAGCCATAGTGGGACTCTCCCTGAAACTAGAATCCCGTAAAACCAAGCTTATATTGGATCATAAGTGATTTGAGGAGAAAACATACCTGCACCCGAGTTTTAATTGTATCAATTGGATATAGAGCAGCTTCCACAATAACACCAGCTAATCCTCCTGCTATCAGACTCTCTACAAACAAGATCAAATTTTTCTTTAAATTCTTCATCTCATTAACTGGAAAAAGAATTGTTTTTTTCTTTCTAAGATGTGATTGAAACCGTACCATAAAGGACACGCAAGGTTTGGCATGGATCATCTTGTTTAACACTGACTGTGCCACAAGTACCATTGATCTGGTTCTTGATATTCTTGAATTCTAATGCATCTACAAGTTCCCATATAAAAAAATTTGATTTTGCTATGAAATTTGATTTTGCTATACATCACAAAATAAATAGGTTCACTAGACTTAGCCAATAAAGGAATAAGAAAATATCAGAAGATACTCTAAAAACATTTCTAGGCAAGTCGATCAAATAACTTTTTTAGTAATCCTGTTCTTGAATTGGTCCAATTTCAATTGGATGCATTTCAAAATAAACATAAACCGTTCCAACACTTAGAAAATAAAAAAAAAACCAAAATCTATCAGAGTATGGGAGGAAATTTTACCAGGGAAAGCTGTGCGAGATCCATCTCCGCTACTGGAAACAATGACGCCAGGATCCATCTAAATCCATTAGAAGAAGGAAAAAAAATCAAAAATTAAGGTGACGATGAAGATAATCATAGTCTACTAAGATGAAGATCTAACCAAAATGAGAGAGTGAGGTAGAGCAACAAAAATGAGAGAGTGATTTCGTCATGAACCCTCTGAAAAGTGGGAAATACTATTCAAACCGAACCGGACTAATCGGTTTGATAGGTCAAACCAATATATTTGATAATCGGTTTTGCCTCTCCATATCTTTGCCGCTGTATAGATTTGTTACTAACTACAGTTTAGATTAGATTTGTCTATAAATGATGCACTTTGACTATCGACTATCGAATATTCCCCAGTGAGTTTATGAAGTTGTGTAAAGGTCCATTTGCGATTAATCTTTGTTTGGTTTAGGTTTTAGTATAGGTGGTTGCTAGAGATTTTTGCATAACCCAATATGAGAGATCTTAGATTGCAAGTGAAATGAGTGTTGTTGATGCACTTTAGAGTCAATGTAGTCATGGGACTCATACTCCTAAGTGTATTTTCAGAATATTTATAACCTTTTGTATTCGAAGAAATTTATTAATAATCTCTTTTTTTTCTTCTTTCTTACTCTCAATCGGTTAGACCATGAGCAATGGTGGTGTTGAATAAATTATTCAACAGTTTAATTCATACAGTGAGGTTGTTGAATTATTTGAGAAATATACGTGTATTAAACTCAGTTAAAAATATTCAACATGTTGAATGAGAAGAAAATAGGACATGGGCTGCCACATGACAAATTGTGAGAGGAACCTGATATTATATACAAAAACAAAATATAACCATATTTGTTGAAGAAACTATTCTATTATGATTGAGATACAACAAATATAACCATACAAAGTTTTTGTACATAATAACAAATTGGCGGAACCTGATATTATATAAAAAACAAAATATTACCATACTTGTTAAAGAAACTATTCTCATGATATTTCTAAATAATAAAGCATGAATTTTGATTAGTGTTTTCAAATTACCTTTGCTTGTAAATCACAAAGAAAATACATTTGATTATTAAAAACATTCACTATAGAAGCAATTACTTCATGCTCCATACATTTCATTGATACTACTAATGAAGGTATGGTGTCTTGTTGATGCCTCACTCGTTTAATACCAACTCGTAGTTCTCCATTCTCTCATCTGGAAAAATATAAGAAAACAATTTAAGTCCAAAATCCAAAAATTCAAAAAGATGCAAAAAGAAGAATATGTATACCTAAGGATACTCTGTTTTGGATTTTCTAAATCAGGCCCAAATAGCTAAGATTCTTCCACCGGTTGAAATCTGTAATGCAGCATTGTTCTCATGGACTTGTTGGTTTATTTGGAAGATCAGGAATAACCTCATATTCAAAAACAGATCTTTCACGGATGTGGATATGGTGGCTAAAGCAATTCAGGAAGCCAAGCTGTGGCAGGGCACTCATGATCATCGTAAAAGAACCACACAAGTCGGAATGTCCCAAATCCACCACCTAGCCACGAGTTGGGTTATGGATGTTTTGTGGATGCATCATGGCGAAGTCAATCAGGGCCACGAGGCTTCGGCTGGACGTACCATGTAATAGAAGATACTAACATTGATAATTACATGGTGGAGGGCTGTCTTCTTCCTTCAGCGCTAAATGCATAATCCTGGGCTATGAAATTGGCCATATCTAATGCTCTAGTTCATATGATTATCAATGAACTAGTTCATATGATGGGAAGGACTGAAATCACGTTTCTCTCCGACTCACAAACTCTAGTTCATATTCTCAACTCCAACGGATCACACAATGATATCCACGGAGTATTATCCAACATTAGGCAGCTTTTAATTCAGTATAAAGACTTTCCTTTTTGTTTTATCCCAAGATTAACTAATTATGTGGCAGCTAATCTAGCTAAGAAGACTCTTTGTATCTTTGAGGAAGGTTTTCCTTAACTCTTATCTTTATGAATGAATGAAATTTTATGTTCGACCAAAAACAAAATACCTAAGGAATACAAAAGAATCCCCAACAACCAATTTTTTTTGCTGCTACAAAAGAACTCCAACCAGACGTGAATAAATGCCTATGTGGTGTACCTACATTAGTTACTAATCATGATTTTTATTAGTTCTTCATGAAGAATAATTTTTCATTACCTCTAAACATATGCTTAAACCTCCATTCATGACCATGGATGTCTCTAGAAAAAATTTCTTGAGCTGGAGTTAGTTGAGACATATATATCCTATAGAAAAATTAAATCTTAAATGTCAAATTGAAGCTTAAAATTAAAGTTCATTCAATAGAGACACTAAGAATACCATCGGAGGAAGACATTCAGTATCATGTCTTATGTGTACTAGTGTTAGATATCGTTTGAACCTTTGTGAAGTAATGTACTATATATCTGTGTTGATCGCTATTAGGAATATGGATAATAACTTGCTAAACATTTATAAATTCAGAACATCGGTTAGAGAAAATTGAATAAAATTATAATTCAATTTGAAATTAAATCTTAAACTTTTTTACGCAGTGTTATATCTGAAATCAAAGAAATCTCTATATAGATCTCATCTATATCCTTTTCCGCCTAAAATAAAACAAGCAACAAATTAGTTAATTCTACAATTAAAATAAATCATAAAAGTAGATAGTGTAGGTCATGTGTATTTCCTTTAAAATCAACATACATACCTTATGTTAAATTGCAATAACACGACTTTGAAGTTTGGAAGGAATATCAAAAAGTGGTTTCATCTGGTCTAACTCTTCTTTTATAGATGCCTCAATCAGAAAATGATATCAAAATGATACTCTCTATTTCTGTTCATTCATAAATGTTATGACATTGTTTCTAACAACCTAACTGCATTCAATCCTAGTCCAGGTCTAAGCCTTTGGTTGTTAGAAATCATTTTGATATCATTTTCCGAATGAGGCATCTATAAAAGAAGAGTTAGATCAGATGAAACCACTTTTTGATCTTCTCCTTAAACTTTGATGTCGTGTTATTGCAATTCAACATAAGGTATGTCTCTTCATGTTGAAGGGAATACACATGACCTACACTATCTTACTTTTATGATTTAGTTTCACTATATAATGAATTAATTGTTTGATTGTTTTATGTTTGTTTTAAGGCGGAAAATGATATAGATAAGATCTATATAGAGATTTCTTTGATTCCATATACAATATATTAAAACTTTCAACTGTTTCTGATATATATATATATATATATGTGTGTGTGTGTGTGGTTTGATATTTTGAAAATTCTAAAATGTCTAGTATTAAAATAAAAATAAATCCCTACATCTTTCATTCTCCATATTCCTCCACATTCTTGATTCTAGGTTTCTCCAATAATTTTCCAGGGTTATCTACAGCTTTCTTGGTTAGTTTCCTCATCTTCTTTCTTCCCTTTCTATTTCTTCTTAAGGTCGTTAATCGTTTATTACAACACCCTGTACAACTTTCATTGTGGTACCACAACTCTACACTCAATTACTAAGAATCAAATGCATGCTATTAATTTGTACTCCATGCTTTCTGATAGTCTCTATTTGTGTTCATTCATAAATGTTATAATGTTGTTTCTAACAACCTAACTGCATTCAATCCTAGTCCAGGTCTAAGCATGCATGTTCTACAATACTTATCACACTCAGAGAATCCACATATGATAGTCCTCACCTTTGCCTTGCTTTCCTTTTTTGAATTAGGATTTCATGAACTAGATTTCCTAAAACATGGTGCAGCCACCGTCTTCTTCAAACTCAGATTGCGGTCGGATTTTTCATCCGGATTCAGATCTCTAAGCGTCTACGCAAAGCAGACGTCAAGGTCTTTCCAATGATATGTATATCCTCTTCTAAATCTCTATCGTTTATCAGAAAACTGCTTCTGAAGTTGGGCACCGAGAGAATTCGATCTGCATAGATTTGTCCTAGAAGAATGACCATAACTTTCCAACCGTAACTCGGATTTAGAATAATCTTACGGCTGTGGCTAGATTTTGATATGGAAAGGAATCCATATGCTCATCCATTTTTCCTTTCTTCCAGAACCGGTCGAATTTTTCTTATTTTTGTTCTCTCTCTCTCTCTCTCTTTCTCTATCTCTACTTCTCTCTAGGGTTTAGATTTGGGGTGGCTAATGAGGGACAAAACCTAGGGTTCCCTATATATATGGCTTCTAATTAGTTAGGATTAGGTTTGGGCTTAATTAGTGGACTTTTATGTTTAGGGGTTTTCTTCAAAACTATTTTAGGAGTTTTTTTGAAAATATCCTATTTATGTTTTGAAATTTGAAAAGTATCCTACATATTGATTTTTTAAAAACTAATACTTGCTTGTCCTTATTTAAGTTAATATCTTTAATAATTAGTTAATGTTAAAAGGTTAAAATAAATTATTATAAATAGGGTGTTTTTCCAAATTTCCTCAATATTTTACATGACCGGGTTAGGGATGTCACATAAAAAGTTGGGGAAAGAGACATAGTGGTATTGTAACAGTTCAAACAAGTATAATTTTGATAACTTTTTCTTTATGATTCCCAAATAGTTTTTTGGACAAGAAAAAATGGAAAATATGGAAGTTGTGAATACACAACCTGATAATGGCATAAGTAAGAAATTTTAACATTTTTTTTATTTTTCTAGAAATATTTTTGGTGTTAATATTTTTTTTTAGTTTGGTAAGGAATTGAGAGTTATATGCACAAAAAAATTATGGAATTTGTGTGTAGGAACATTGTGTGATCTTCCAAAAGTGGGAGAGAGTGTTTATTACTTTCTTCAAGGGCACAACGAACATGTGAGTTTTTATCTCTCTTTATGTATATATCATCAGTTTGGTTTATAAATCATTTTGATATCATTTTCCGATTGAAGCATCTATAAGAGAAGAGTTAGATCAGACGAAAAAACTTTTTGATCTTCCTCTTAAACTTTGATGTCGTGTTATTGCAATTCAACATAAGGTATGTCTCTTGATGTTAAAGGGAATATACATGACCTACACTATCTTACTTTTATGATTTATTTTCACTATAGAATGAATTAATTGTTTGATTGTTTTGATGTTTGATTTAAGGCGGAAAAAGATATAGAAAATATCTATATAGAGATTTCTTTGATTCCAGATACAATATCTTGAAACTTTCAACACTTTCTGATATATATATATATATATATATATATATATATATGTGTGTGTGTGGTTTGATATTTTGAAAATTCTAAAATATCTAGTATTAAAATTTAAAAAATCCCTACATCTTTCATTCTCCATATTCCTCCACATTCTTGATTCTAGGTTTCTCCAATAATTTTCCTGGGTTATGTACAACTTTCATTGTGGTACCACAACTCTACACTCAATTACTAAGAATCAAATTGATGTATTGCGTATTTGACCCATTCTAATCAAGGTTTTCAAAGGTTTTTGAGTCTTTTCTATAGTTTTTGGTTTCATTTCTTGCATTTGCATAGTCTTTTGAATCCTTTTAGGTGTCTTGGGACTCGGAGTTTGGATGAGAGATCATTTGGATGCAAATAAGAAAAATGATGATTTAGGCCGGTCCTAAGTGTCTCAAAAATTAACATATATGAAGGCCTTTTCTTGCGATTTCGCTCCAAAATCCTGCATGAAAGTTATAGGAAGTTGAAGTAGCTTTCCAATGGAGGTAGTCGCGAGTGATTTGGGGCAGCGGTTGAAGAGATACAACTCATTTAGTGAGGAGCGGTCATGCCTAGCGACCATACGTGACTACTAGACAATGGAGGAAGGTGGCTGGGGTCATTAGCGACCACATGTAGCGACTTTGCTACGCCTCTAGCTTATAGCGACCTACTTCTATCGACCTTGTTAGGCTGCTAAACGGAGCTATCTGTTACCCGAATCTTTTTCTCTTTTTCCCTATAAATGCATATCTTAACTCATGTAAACCCTAAGTTTTCTTTTGCTTAAAGTTGGGTTGACATCCAAACTCTCTTATGGTTGATTTGGATTGATCTTCATCTTATATGCCACTCTAATAAAGATTTCTTCATGTCTTTCTATGTATCTGCAACTTTCTTGGTAACTTTCTTCATCTTCTTTCTTTCCTTTTTATTTCTTCTTAAGCTCGTTACTAGCTACGGTAGAGCTGAAACTTATCATTTTCTATCAAGATTCAGTAGGTTTGCTAAAATCTTGACAATTATCATGCACCGCAACTCATTTTTTTCTCAACCAAAAAAAAACAGAGTACCTTCCACTTGTCGAGAATTTGGGTATCGATCATTTTGTTCAAAATTACCAGAAAATGAAGAATTTTTTTAATCAGATACTGGGATCTATATTCCAATTAGTGTTTGTAATTATCGTAATTACTTTCCTATCCTTTGAATTTAGGGTTTTTAGCTATAACCATAAGACATGCATCTAAAATTTCGGCTGAAATATAACACACAGAGACAAGTTAATTCAACTTCATCCCGACATTGAATCTAAATTGCCTCTGTTCCACTGTTCCTTTCTAAATCCTTTTTTTTTTTTAATTTTCGATTCAATGCTTCGAAAAGCAGAGAGCTTTTGTCGTAACTTCTTACAGAAATCACAACAATTGCAGAAACAGAGAAAATAAATGTTGGGTTTGATCCCAATTTCATCACCAGACAGTTTAAAGAAAGTACTTCAAACACTGTCGGGAAAATGGGGAGATGTGGTTGAAGATCTCGAGTGTCTTCATGTGAAACCAATGAAAGGTGCAATGACTAATGAAGTTTTTATGGTGAATTGGCCCACAAAGGCAAACACTTTTCACCATAGGAAGCTTCTCGTTCGTGTTTATGGTGAAGGAGTTGATCTCTTCTTTAACAGGAAAGATGAGATTCGAACTTCCGAGGTTGTCTCTCGTCAAGGTCACGGTCCTAGGCTTCTTGGCCGGTTTGCTGGCGGTAGAATCGAGGAGTTTATCCATGCTCGGGTATGTATCTTCCGGTACATTCCGGTTTTTGTGGATTAATCCACATTTTAGATAAATTATGAAGTGTTTCCGAGAAATGATAGTGTTTGGGTCTGAATTTGACTATGCGCAGATATGATTTGTGTGTTTGGTAAAGAGATTTGATTTTGGGATTAATGTTGAACCGGGAAATACCAATCTAGGTATGCCCGGTTTAGTTTTGTACCGATTTAAGTAACAAGGAACATTCTTTTGATGGACTTGACTTCATTACCAAGAGTATCACCAAGAGTCACAACTACTTTTTTTTTAACATTTACAAGTTTTTCATCAGACGTTATCAGCTGCGGATCTACGTGACGCGGAAGTATCTACTCTCGTTGCGGCTAAGCTAAGAGAATTTCATGGTATAAACATTCCTGGTGACCAAAATGTAGCCATTTGGGATAGGATGAGGTGAGTAATCTTTATCTGTAATATGAAGCTATTATAAGTGGTCATATCAATAACAGAATCTTGAAATTATATGAATAGGAATTGGCTTGGACAAGCTAAGAGTCTGTGTACACCTGAAGATTCAGAAGAGTTTGATCTAGACAACATTGAAGCTGAGATAAACTTGTTGCAACATGAGCTGCAAAATGAGAATCATCAGCAGGAGATTGGGTTTTGTCATAATGATTTGCAGTATGGTAACATTATGATTGATGAAGACACCAATGCTATTACTATCATTGAAAGTTTCTCATTACCCTTAAGGTCATAATATCATCACATAAGGACTAATATGAGATCCTTTAACAGGACTACGAGTACGCTAGTTATAATCCAGTTGCATATGACATAGCGAATCACTTATGCGAAATGGCTGCAAATTACCATTCTGACACTCCCCATATCTTGGACTATACTCTATACCCAGGTACTCATATCAACAAGTCGAAGTGTAACAAAATACATTCTTATTTGACTGATTTGTTTTGGGAATTGCAGGAGAAGAGGAACGAAGGAGATTCATCTATAACTATCTCAGTTCTTCAGGTCAGATTCTCAAAGAAACATAGTTCCTTCTTCTTCTGGTCACACAACAATGTCTCGTGGACTAATACGCCTTCTTTTATTAGGCGAAAGACCCAAGGAAGAAGACATAAAAAAAGCTCTTGGAGAATGCTGAGAAATACACGTTGGCAAGCCATCTCTTCTGGGGCTTATGGGGAATCATCTCTGTAAGACTCTTCCTTTCTCCAATCCAGACATAATGTAATAATAGAGCTAACCAAGAAGTGTTCTGAAAATGTGAATTGTGATTGTTCAGGGATATGTAAACAAGATCGAGTTTGATTACGCCGAGTACTCAAGACAAAGATTCAAACAGTACTGGCTCCAAAAACCTCAGCTCTTGTCTTCCTTCTCCTCTCAAATGTATGTTTCAAACACCAAATGATGCAATGCAAATTTGTAACCAAATCTAATCGATTCTAAAACGTAAAACCAAAACAAAAAGCTGAATGTTTTTCAAATTGTAATTGAATGTTTCCAAACTCCCAACATTGGTACTTCTAAATTATGTACAAGAAATCAAAACCTTGACAACAAATTCTCAAGAACAAGAACAAGAAGAAACACAATCACCGTTAGTTATGAAGAAGAAGGCTTTATAAGAGGCTGTGATGTTTTTCCCCATTCCTCAGGACTACACTTAACCTCCATTAACAATGCTACAACTTCCTTCATCGTTGGTCTTTCTACAGGCGACGGATTCACACAGAACATAGCGATCCCTAATGTCTGAAGCATCTCTTGAACTATCTGATCTGGTAATCCTTGGAGCTTAACGTCAAGAACTGATAACGCTGGTTCGAAGCTTCCCATCTTCTTCTTCACCCATTCTACTATGTGAAACCCGTCGCCGATTTGAGGCTCCACGGCGCTCCGGCCACTTAGAATCTCAAGTAACACGACGCCGTAACTGTACACGTCACTCTTCTCTGTTATGTTCATCGTGTATCCGTATTCTGCATAATTGCAAATAAAACCCTGAGTTTTTAATAGATCTAAACAACTCCTGATATTTTGTAATAGTGAAAAAGAAACGAGGAATTTTAACGAATTCATTAACAAACCACCAATCTTTTATAATAATGCAAAGAAACCCCAGATCTTTAACAGATTCATTAAAAAAATCCTCAATGTTTTGTAATGATGAATCCTTAATTTTGGCAAATATTAACAAACCCCAATCTATTATAATAATGCAAAATAAACCCTGAAGATTAACAAATTTAATTAAAAAACCATTCATAAAAACCTCAATCATTTGTAAATATGAAAAAGAAACCCCTTCCTTAGCAAAAGAGAGAAACTTGCCTGGTGCGATGTAGCCATAGGAACCAGCGACTCGAGACATGGCATTATGATAATTCGGCGAATTCATCATCAACTTCGCAAGTCCAAAATCCGCAAGAATCGCTTCGTATTTCGAATCAAGAAGAATGTTATTACACTTCACATCTCTGTGCAAAATCGCCGGAACACAATCATGGTGAAGATAAGCCAAACCTTGAGCAGTTCCAATGGCGATCTTATACCGAGTTTCCCAATCCAAATTTCGATTTCCTTGAAGCAACTGTTGAAGATTCCCATTAGAGAAGTAATTGTAAAGAAGCAGCTTCACTGATTTATTCGAACAGTAACCTAACAGCTTCACTATGTTCCTGTGTCTGATATTACCAAGAATCTGAATCTCAGCTGCGAAAGAATCAATCTTTGGCTCTCCTCCTTCATCGTTATCTTTAGTTTTCCAAAGCTTCTTCACAGCTATGACTTCTCCATTAGGCATTTCAGATTTGTATACGATTCCTGAACAGCCTTTTCCGATTACGTTCTCGTCGTTTAAGCAATCTACAATGTTGTTGACGCTTATACCAAGTTTCTGAAATGGTATGAATGTCCAAGGGTATGAGAAATCTTCAGCTGTTGATGGAGAAGAAGATGAGTTCTGACTTGATTTTTGAGTTGTGTAGCGGTGATTGTTTCTTAAGACGAGAAGCCAAGCTGCGAGAATGGCGATTGTGATTGATGCAAGGATTACTGAGATTAAAGCCACGATCTTTGGGGATTTTACTCCTTTGTTTTGTCCATTGTGTGTTGAGCAAGTGACGCCGTCGATTGAATGGCAAAGATTTGTGTTTTGGAGGTAAGATGTTGTGGAGATTGTTTTGAAGAATGGTGTAGCTGGGATAGGACCAGAGAAGTTGTTGCATGAGATGTTGAGTGAAGCTAGGCTTGTGAGGGAACCGAGCACTTTGATATCGCCGTGAAGTGAATTGCGTGAGAGATCGAGTGATTGTAACTGCGTGAGGCCTGAGAAGGTTTCGGGGATGTTTCCAGTGAAGGAATTGTAGCTTAGATCGAGATTTATTGTCAAGCTTGTGACTTGACCGAGTTCTTGTGGGATTTCACCGGATAAACTGTTGAAGCTTAGATCAAGTAGTGTAAGCTTTTGCAGATTCTTGATGGATTTAGGTATTTGGCCAGTGAGGAGATTGTTGTTGAGGATCAGCTTGTTTAAGTAACTGAAGTTTCCGAAGCTTAGTGGTATGTTACCGGTGAAGCTGTTTCTGCTGAGGTCAAGCTGCTCTAGATTCACAAGGTTCCCTAGCTGAGCAGGAATATCTCCAGTGATGTAGTTATTGTGCACATCTAAGAGCTCGAGTACAGTGATGTTAGAGATCTCGTAAGGAAGCTCACCAGAGAAATGGTTCATGTAGAGATCAAGAAACACCAGATTCTGTAACTCGCCTATCTCTTTAGGGATCTGACCTGAAAGTTGATTTTCTCCGAGTCTTAGCCTCACAAGCGACTGACATTTCGCTACGCTCTGTGGTAATCCACCAGATAAGGAGTTACCTAGAAGGAGAAGCTTGCTGAGCCTCTTTAAATTGAAGAGCTCTTCTGGGATTCTTCCTGTTAGCTTGTTCCTCGAGAGGTCGAGGGCGACTAGGTCCCTGCAGTTGCCAAAAGAAGACGGAATTGTTCCTGAAACCGAGTTCTCCCACAAGAAAAAGCTCTGCAGAGACTTGAGGTTTCCGATTTGGAAGGGAATGGAGCCTGATAACATGTTCTTATCTAGCTGAAGAGCAATGAGGCTGGAACAGTTGCTTAACTCCCAAGGAATCTGACCGGTGAACATATTATCAGACAATTGAAGCTGCTCCAACCAAACAAGCTTCCCCAAATCTCCTGGAATCTCACCGGATAAATCGTTGGCCGAAACATCAAACACCACAAGGGAAGAACAGTTGGAAATCTCTGGTGGGATGACCCCAGATAAAGAATTCCCCCATAGAAGCAAGCTAGTAATCTTCTGGAGCTTACCCAGTTCCTTTGGGATGGATCCAGTGAGCTTGTTCATGTGCAAATACAAGTTCCTGAGCTCTGAGCACAAACCCAGTTGAGATGGAATAGTACCAGAGACCTCAGTGTCATACAAAGCCAAAGTTTGCAAATTTACCAAATTCCCGAATGTGGAAGGGATTGAACCTGACAAACCACTTGCTGCAAACCCTAGAGTTGTCAAATTCGTCAGAAATCCTAGCTGGGCAGGAATAGGGCCTCCAAGATTAGGGTTACCACCAAGTCTGAACTGCTGAAGAGAGACCAAAGAGCCTAAACTTGAAGGAATTGAACCATTCAACAGATTGTCTTGAAGACAAAGAACTTGCAAGGCAAATAGATTTGAAATCTGTGAAGGGATTGAGCCAGAGAGCTTGTTGGCGTTCAAGATAAGGAACTGAAGAGAAGAGAGGCGGCCAAGCTCTGATGGGATTGAACCAGAGAGTGAGTTTGAAGAAAGGTCAAGAAGCCTGAGGTGGGTGAGTTTTCCAAATGAAGGA
>CM051364.1:13753916-13828916 GCA_028015245.1 Cardamine occulta | reverse complement strand
GGGATTGAACCAGAGAGGTTAGTGGAGGAGAGGTTTAGGAACTGAAGAGAGGAAAGAGAAGAGAGGTCTGGGATTGAAGAGAGGTTAAGAAAAGTGTCGGGTATAGAGACAGAGATCACTCTGTTGTCTGCAGAACATGTAATGCCATACCATGAACATGGTGTCTGGTCTTGTGGGTCCCATGAAGAGAATAGTGATGGTGATGGTCTCTTGAGAGAGAGAAGAGCTTGGCCATCTGATGAAAGAGAAAGAGTGGGTTGAGACATGGAGACCCATGAACAAAACAAGAACAAGAACAAGAAGAACAAATGTGTTGGATCTCTCTCCATGGTGAACAAATGAAAGTGTTGTTGAAATGATTGGTGATCTGATTGGTGGTGGTGTTAATGGAGAATGAGGAAGAAGAAAAGCAAAGTTATCTTCTTTATCTTTTTTTTTGTTGAACCTTGAGGAGACAAGAAGCATGTGTAAGGGCTTTGTGATTGCTTTGGGTTTGCACTAAACCATTGCAGAACAAGAACACCAAGAGCAATAACTGTAGATAACCATGTGGAGCTAAGAGTGAGGTCTTCACATTCTCTCCTATTGAGAAACTCTCTGGCAGGGGAAAAAGGTTGAAACTTTAGCCGGCAAAAGTGGTGGTGGTGGTGGTGATGGTGGTAGTGGTGGCTACGGCGGAGCTTTAGAGGTTGATGAAGGCAACGTTGGACTTTGGGTCTCACTTTTCTCTCTCACTGTCTCTTGCTTCTCGTTTGTTGTTGCCTTGGGAAGACTAATTATAATACTCAGCTTATTATATTATACTATATAGTTTTTTTTAGATTATTATACTGCAGTGATTTGGGCGCCACCGGATTTTCTTCCGTTTTTTCCTGGATGTGTGTGCAATGCGTATTATAAATACTCTGTGAAAATATTCAAACATTTTATATCACTCTACATATCTAAAAAAAAAACAAAAATTTGTATTTTCTTTCAAAACCCAAGGTGTTTAATTAAGTCTTCCTTTAAAAAATCAACGTTAATTATTATGCTATGCTTTTAATAAAGTTATTCACGGACCAATGATTTTTGAAGAAATTTAAGTGTATGAAATTTGTTTTGTCTGAATATACATCAGTTTCATTAACCATTAATAGGATTGTTATACTTTTCGAATACTACTGATTCAATATTAAAAAGCAAAAAAAAAAACAGTTTTATCAGTGCGTAGAGTATCAAAGTAATACCATATTACTCACATGTTCGATTTATTAACATATATTTATAGATTTATCAATGATAAAGTGAAGAAAAGTTAAAACTTGTTATGTTTCAAGAAAAGAAATATTGATCGAAGAAAGGATAACGTAAAAGCAAGTGAGTTATTCATATATTATATGTTGTTTGGATAAAAATTAATCGATTCCTTAGAGTTACAAAAAATAAGAAAAAATAATCAAAATTTGTATTTTTATTGATCGAATATATGTTGGTAGCAAACAACAATCTTTCTTAGTAAAGTCGCTCGCAAATTTGGTTGATGACTTGGTCGATCACCAAATTTTTCTCGACCTTATCTAATAAGATTTGTGTTGATTTTATCTTATATTTTTGTGACTATTCTCTCCTAAACCTAATATTATTGGGTTTGTCGAATTTATTTTGAATTTTTTCTAATTAGTTTTGATGATAAAATTATACTTTGATGTTGCATCCACACATATTTTAGTGGTGTTAGGGGTGTGATGATAAAATCAAGCCACGAAACAATGTAGCTAGCCAAATAACAATATACATGTTATTGCTCTTGTCTTCTTCTCCCATATTCTCCTCCCTTTGTCGGTTCCATTGGGTCTTCGCTACTCTCTCTTTTTGACTCTCTAAAGTAGTTTACATACTCTACGAGATTATCCCAAACTAATGATGTAACTAATTGGTTGCACCGAATAAGGGTTGTTTCTATTGATAGGGCAAACCGATCTATTTTTACTGGATGATTACATTTGATAACTATATAAGTTTAACTTGGATTGTTGGATTTTGAACGATGAGACGGATCAGGTTACAAAAACAATCTAACACTACAAGAAAACAGCTGGGATCAGACGGAAAAATCTGTCGGAAATCCGTCGGAATAGGTAAAATTCGTCAGAAATCCGTCGGTTTTTATCGTTTGAACTATGTCGTCGGAATTGGAAACCGCGTCGGAAATCCGTCGGAAATACAGACGGATTTCTGACGGAACCTAGTTTCTGGATATCCGTCGGAATCCGTCGGTTTCCTGTCAGAATAGTTTCCGTCGATTTCCCGTCATAATATTTTCGACGGATTCCTGACAGAATTCCGATGTTTTTTGAACCGACGATTACCGACGGCGTTCCGACAAAAAAAAATCCTACAGATTTCCAACGAATCTAAAAACTGATGGATTACCGACAGAATTCCGATGTTTTTTGAACCGACGATTACCGACGGCGTTTCGACGAACAAAACCGACAGATTTCCGATGGATCTAAAAACCGACGGATTACTGACGGCCAAGTTTTTTTTTAGTATAATAATTTGAAAAATCAATAAATGTATTAATTTTAAGAAAATTAAATTAAAAAGAAATGAAAATTAAAATTGAATTGTATTGAAAATTAAAATTGAATATTATTCAAATTTTTTAATAATTCAAATAAAAAAAAACATAAAAATTGTTTCTAATCCGAAAATCAAACTAAACGTCCTGTGGAGGTGGTCCCGGTCGAGGTGGTGGATATTGAGAAAAGAATTCTTTCATCCGTCGGACCATCGCTTCTTGCTCAGCTTCATATTTCGCCCTTTGCGCTTCTCCGGCCTCTTCAAGGCGTTGCATCTTCGCCTTCATCTCCTCCATTTCAGTGTGACTCTTGACCCATCTTCCTGACGTTGCCAACGATCTCCCGAGCTACACCATCTTGGATTTCATTGGTGTTCGTGTTGGTGTGTGCAACTTCGATTAATCTGAGGGCAGAAGGTTGGACACCATCTTTCCGAAACTACAAAATTAACAAATATAGTAAATATTTTGAATATAAAATTGAAAAAACAACATATTGATTAAACCAAAAACTTACAAGTTGTTTCGCCTTTATGACCAAACTGGTTGCTCCAAGATTGTGCGTCGCCTTACCCTTTCCTTTGCGATCGCTGTTCTGGCACGCAGAATGGGTTGTGGAGCTTGCCTTCGTAGCGTCTTCACTCCAGTACGCTATCAATCCGTTCCATAGGGCCGGGTTCGTAACCAACTCCCTTTGCACAAGATTCCTCAACCACAACCCCTTCCACTCGTTCAGCTTCCGTGAATACATTATTGCCATTTTTTTGTGGAATTCCCTTCTAACCAAAGCGGTAATGTGACTTTCCCTAGTAAATTCTTGCTGAAAAAATGAAAATTAAATAAAAAAAACTAATAAACTATTTAAATTCAAAGTAAACAATAAAGAAAATGAAAAATTTACCGCAAATTGCCGAAACCACATTTCCTACTCTTCTAAGGCATTTGGGTGTACGTCGGATACGGATGCTAAAGCAATCCATTAAGCATACGGTTGATAGACTTGGAAATCCCATTTCCTGAATCTTTAAACCTTCAAAACAAATTATTTTGTAGACTTTAAATAGTTAATAAAAAAAAGATTAAATCAAAATTTAATATTTTTAAATAGGAAAATCAAACTTACCATGTGTCTGTCCCAACACAATCCGGATGAAGACGAGTGAATCTCTATCGTCTAGGTAAAGCAACGAAGTCCTCGACGCTCATGCACGACGGTGCAGTAGAGGGTGGTGTCGATGCAGCAGCGGCTGGTACAGGTGATGCGGTATCCGGAATATGGGTAGACGCCTTAGAAGGACTCCTCGCAACTCCCCTACTTCTACCGGAACCTCGACGTACTCGGTTCCCAGAAATCCGTTGAAAATTTCTGACGAAATTGGAGTGTAATTTGGTTTTGGATGTTTTGTGTATAATTGTTTTTATTGGTTTATTGGTTTTTTTTTTGTGGTTTTTTTATATTTTGGGTTTGTTTATGATTTTTAATGTTTTTATTTATTTATGGTTTTGTGGTTTTCATTTTTATCAAAAGTAATATTTAAAATACGAAATAAAAATACAAAATATAAATAAAAACAAATGTTCATAATGTACTACTCTAAATCAGATAATGATCCTTCAGAAGGAATATCGTCTTCGGCCTCATCAAATTCTCCAACTTCTTCCTCTGATTCTGAATGAACTCTATCATCACCAACTTCCGTTAAATCAACCATAAAGAATGTATCAAAAGAAAGCTCAACATGATCCATTGGAACAGTTCTAGTTGGTTGTAAAGCATCGTGCTCAGAAACTCCATAAATTTTTCCTCTTGGATTAATTGGAGTCACTGTAATCCAAGGATCTGAACGCCGTGTTACCCTAGGATAACGAATATAGCATACCTAAAAAAACAAATGTAATTTATGAAGTCAAATAAAACAAAAGTTGAATCCAAAAACTGACGTAATATAAAATATTTATTAAAATATCTGAACCTGGTCTGTCTGTGATGCTAGGATGAATGGGTCATACGTACAAAGTCTTCTTCTAGAATTTACTGATGTGACGCCAAATTGGTTCACCTTAACCCCACGCCCAACTTCTGGATCATACCATTCACACATAAAAACAATGCACCTCATGTCCAATATCCCTGGGTAGCGCACTTGCAATATTTCTTTGAGAATCCGGTAGTAGACAACATCACCAGACTGAGCCGAAATACCATAATCTGCAGTTGGTCTCGACCTTCCTTCATCGTGAATCCTAAACGCAAATCCCCTACTGCAATACCTAGGGTATAAGGTCGCAATGTAGATTGGGCCAGTAACTAACTCCACTAACCATGTCGGAAAAACCGATCCACCTCTAATTCCCTCATTAACCTAAGAAAATATTTTCACAAAATTAATATAAAACACTTACGTAATAATTGAAGTCATTTATATATTAATCTATTAGCCTACTTACGTAAAATTGTAGCCAAGTAATATAATCGTTCTCCTTATGCAGTTCAAGTTTTTCTTCAGTCTTTTCCGGAAAATGGCTACATATTACTGCCATGTAAATCCTGAAAGCAAACAACATTATATAACCTTTCAAAGCTAATACTTATGTATAAAATAATTTAGTATTTAAATAGATTAAGGTTTTTACCTTTCGTACTCCGCCATCTCCTCACAATTTGTTAAGATATACATATGCAAGTGAATCCACTCCTGTTGTGATAATTTGCGTTTCTTCCCTTTCCCACTGACTCGACCAACTTGCGAAAACAACTCAGGAACCACCACGGGATACATGGCTTTCTCACCTCTATCATCATGGCGAGCAAGACGTCTACTCTTCGTACGAACTTCCGATGGAAAGTAATATTCCGCAAAATGTGAGGTTTCTTCGTTGATGCTCTGTGCGACAATAGACCCCTCAACTCGACTTAAATTTTTAACCTTCTTCTTAAGATGGAACATGTACCGCTCAAAAGGATACATCCAATGGAATTGAACAGGACCACCTAGTGCGGCTTCATGGGGGAGGTGGATCGGAAGATGTTCCATAACATCAAAAAAAGATGGTAGAAATATCTTCTCAAGATTGCAAAGGATCAAGTGTATATTGTCCTTTAAATTGCGAATCCCCTCAAGTGTAAGTGTTCTCATGCATAAATCCCGAAAGAAAGCACCAACTCCTGCAAATAAAAATACACAAATTTAAATATATATATAAAATATAAATATCAGTAATTGTTAAAATACACATGAAAACGATTTATACATGCAATTGCTTCGTACACATCTTTATGAAGGAGCTCCGCAAAAGCAAATGGAAGAAGTCGCTGCATCACAACATGACAATCATGATGCTTCATTCCGATAAACTTTCCTTCTCCATAGTCGACGCAATTACACAAATTAGATGCATATCCATCAGTGAATTTGACATCGTCTTGAATCCAATCAAAAAATTCTTTTTTCTTTTGTGCATCTAACCAGTACGGAGCAAAAGGATATTTACCATTGGGAAGAATTTCAAGAAAATCACGATCGCAAATCTCTGCCAAGTCCAACCTAGACTTCATATTGTCTTTTATCTTCCTCGGTACATTTAAAACTGTATTCATTATGTTATCAAAGAAGTTTTTTTCAACATGCATCATATCGAGGTTGTGCCTCAATAAATAGTCCTTCCAATAAGGCAATTCCCAAAAGATACTCTTCTTGTGCCAATTATGAACTTCCCTGGCTCCGTAAACAGTTTCATGCCCATTACCTCCACATTCAGAAGTCATCGCAGCACCAAAATCTCTCAACTGATCTAATAAAGTATTGTCGTTTGGCTCATCAAGTGGAGCTTCAAACACTTGTTTATTTTTAGTAAATAATGTTTTAGATCGACGATACGGATGCTCCCTCGGTAGAAACCTTTTATGGCAATCAAACCAACACGACTTTCTTCCGTTCTTCAATTGGAAAGCATATGTGTTGTCTTCGCAATACGGACACGATAATCTTCCATGAGTTGTCCATCCAGATAACATTCCATATGCTGGGAAATCGCTAATGGTCCACATAAGAACTGCACACATCCTAAAATTCTACTGGCGTGAAACATCAAACACTTCAGCATCGTGACTCCATAACATTTGTAACTCATAGATAAATGGCTGGAGGAATACATCTAGTGATCTCTTCGGATGCGCAGGGCCGGGAACAAGAACGGAGAGAAATAAAAACTCTCGACGCATGCACATACCAGGAGGCAAATTATACGGTGTTACGATTACGGGCCACAACGAATACTGCCTTCCATGCTTCCCAAATGGGTTGAAACCATCTGTACATAACCCGAGGTACACATTTTGTCTCTCAAACGCAAAATCCGGATACATGGATTGAAAATGTTTCCACACTTTTTCATCTGAAGGATGTGTAATCTCTCCATTTTGACGATGTTCTGCATGCTATCTCATTTGCTCTGCCATGCGCTCAGATTGATATAACCTCTTCAACCTCGAAGTCAACGGTAAGTACCACATACGTTTAAATGGAATTGGAACTCTCCCACTAGTATCCTAAAACCGTGGTTTACGACAAAATCGACAACTTCTCCAGTCTTCATCTTCTCTCCAATATATCAGACAGTTGTCGATGTACACATCTACTACTTGATACGGCAAACCAAGACCACCTACAAGTTTCGGTACCTCGTAGTATGATGCCGGTGCAAGATTATCTTCAGGCAAAAGATATTTCACCATATATGCTATCGCATCAATACATTCTTCTGCCAAATTGAAGTCCATCTTAATGGTCATCATTCTACTAGCAGATGATAAATGTGAATGGCTGCTTCGCTGCGTCTAACATATCAAAAAATCTTCTAGCTTGTACATTTGGTTCTTCAACCATATCCTCATCTATTACGGTCGATGGCAAATTCTCTCTAAATGCATCATTCACCATCTCAACGGTACCAACACCAAAATCTACTTCCGTTCTATGTTCTCCTAAGCTATCCACAACATAGGGTTCACTGCTACTACTACCATAATCAAAATTTCTTTCTCCATGTAGATACCAAATCTTGTAACCCGGCATAAATCCATTGCTATACAAGTGATGCCAAACTATCTCTATCTTAACATTATGAGAATTGTGACAAATTGAACATGGACATTTCATCTTACCACTTGTTTTCACTCGCGGTTGATTTCCAGCAACGGCTATGAACTCGCATATACCTCGTGCATAACCATCGTTTAATAACTTCGACTCTGGATCAAACATTTCTTCATCCATCCACGATCTTAAATCTCTAGAAGACGACATCTCTCTCTACACGTTTTTTTTAGAATTGTTGGGTTGAAAAATGTTGTTGTGATTGAATGGAGAAGTATGGTAACATATATATAATAACGCTAGCCGTCGGAAATCCGTCAAAATTTAACGGCTATAACAACGGCTATATTAACGTTCAAATATTCCGACGAATATGAATCCGTCGGAAATTACCGACGGATTCATATCCGTCGGAAATTACCGACGGTAAACCGACGGATTTCTCACAGAAACCGATGGATATTAATCCGCCAGAAAACACCGACGGATTTCTGATGGATTTGACAATTTTAATTTCCGTCGGTTTTTTCCAACGGATATTATTTCCGTCGGAAATACCGTCGGTTTTGCGGTAGATTTCTTGTAGTGTAAGGATATGTCTTACGATTTTTCTTTTATTGTTTTACGGATTTTGTTAAGCTATACTATATGTCAATCATCATAATCTAAAACATGTGTTGACACCTTTGTGGTAGAAGTGTAAATGGTAGTTATTTAATTGATGTGTTGAAGAAGATTCATAATAATGTATAAAATAAGAAATAGGGATATTTAAAATGCACCATCAACTTATGAGTAACTTATATCCTGTCACATTAAAATTCTCAAAAATGATTACAACATGAAATATGTTCAAAATTACATATAAATGATACAATGTGATAAAGTTGGAAATGAAATATTAACGTTAGTTTTAACTAGAAACAAATTTGAAACATTTACGTTCGTATGTTGTAGTTCATTTGGTGAACTAGTGTATTTCTACAAAGGATTAAGTTATTGTTTATACACTCTAATTAGAATTTTGAAATACTACAAACGTATTATATTATCGATCTAGCCTGAAGAAATGATAATAAAAGATTCCAATTTTCTTCGCAATGAATAAATTAGGAGTATGGATAGGGAACATAAGAGGCAGCATGGGTTACGGTGAAAGTTAAAAACTTAAAAGTGAGTTTGGAGGGAAGCCCCTTTTGTTATTGTCGTGTTTCTTTGATTAAACAAATGGGGTAGGGTTTTTTTTTTTTTCTTATGTCGTAAAATAAGTTTTATTGATTAAAGAAACCCTAAGAAAAGAAAACTATAAGTAATTAAAACGATACGTAAAAATCAAAATTACATTACCAAGACATAGGAGGTGGGTGCGTTTTGGGAGGTGAGCAGCATAAAAGATTGTTTATTAAAAACACTCACATGAAGGAAATAGCTATAAATATATAAAATATATTTTAGATTTTGACCTCTTTTTACTACCCATTAAAAGTTGTGTACACGATAAGTTGATAAGAGATACTTAAGCTTTGCTTAATAGAAAAAACTAAAAATATTACAATACTAATAGTTTTTTAATATCACATGTCACTAGCTCATGTTTTCGGTACAATGTACAAGCATCTACCTGACTTTAAATTAATCGAAAGAGATAAGAAGTATTGTAGGCGGCAATAGAGATTTCATTGTACATAATGAATAGGGTAACTAATGGTTTAATTAAGCATATTAATAAGCGTCGCTAATTTGTCTGCATGCACGCTCCAAAAGCAAAAGCTTTAACGCGGCCGCTAATTCATGGTTGTTCTAGCTTAACCTACTTGTAAAATAATACTATTATTACTACTAAAACCCATCTATCTTTCTAGGTAAATATCCAAAAAAAAATGTTTTCTTCTAGCAAGAACACCAGTTGCTCCTTTCACTTGTGTGTGAATCCTTGTGAATCCGAGTGTCCAAACTTATTACGAATCAGTTCATAGCTTTGGGTGGCGTCTATCACTTCCCTAGTTCGTGTTCAATCATTCATCACACAAGATTTTTCTAGAGAGAGCCTTACGGCCAGCTAGTAGATTCACCATCCCTTCGGCCTCTTGTAAGAACAACACCCTTGTTCCTACATCATGATAACAATAACTCTATGATTTACTCTTCTTTAAAAATGTTATAGCATCTTTATAAACTTGATGCACTCAATGTAAACAAAAGTTTTTTTGAATAAATATTACATTCTATTCAAATATTCTACTGCCATTCAAGTCTTGGAGGTACTTGTTTGGGCTTTCTCCTTGTTTCAACAATAAATTTTTCATAAATTTTCTACTATGTGAAAATTTGTTACTAACAAATTGTTAGTGTAGGATGACCCAAGCACAATTGTTTCCTTGAACAGATTTTGACTCTTAGGAAGAAAGTATGGAAGAGTGAAGCTGGGGTATATATATATATATATATATATATATATATAGATCATCCGATCAACCTGTTTCTGATTGATTTATGGTCTCTTGAATCAGATTTTATAGGACATTTGAAGTTTCAGAATATGTCACATGGGAGTCCCATGATGGGACACACCACCCTTTTAATGTGTATTCATTCCATTTTAATGACAAGTTATGCATGAAATGAGACATACAAGAAATAAAGAAAAGTGTTATGGCCTATAGGTGGAGTTTAGTTACAACACGACAGGATCAACAATTTCCACTAATTGTACTTCTCAGATAATACATAGGGAAATAGGTTTTGGAAAAGAAAAAAAATCTTGAAAATAGACTCTCTGAAAATTTTACTGTCAAACATTGTCAAAATGTACATTTAAAAAATTTGCCTAAAAAACCCATGAAATTTCTTAATTTGCAAAGATTCCATGTGTTCTAAATGGGAACGTAAAAAAAAAACAGATTATTGTGGACCTTGTGGTTACTCGAAACCTAGAAGGCAAATGAAAGGCATTTGAATGGTGATAATAGATAAATGCATTTATACTTTCATTTTCATAACAGATCCGAACAATATACATTAATGGCTTAAAGTATATGTTTGGTTAATCTTAATCACAAAGTCGCGCGATTGAGATTTACTCGCGGCGATATTCTCTTTCAAAAAATACCTCTTGGCGACACAAATCGATTTCTTCCGTGAGGATCTCTCCGGCGAACTTGGCGCCGTGAGAGGCTTCTCGATCTTTTGGAACCAACGGTGCTTCATCCGTGGACGGGTACTCTTGACCGGTGATATTTGGAGGCAACCCAAGCGATGAGACGGTGAGATTAGGCGGATATAAGAAGGCGGCTTCATCAGATCTTCTTTCTGATCTTCGAGAATGGGATCTGAGGATTGACGCACAGTTGAAGCTCTCAAGGTGAAGCTTTAGAGGAGGCCTTTTTTCGGTTGGTGACTTAGTGGTGGTTGGCTTTGCGGTGGTTGGTTTGTTGGGTGGCTAATTGGTGGTTGGTGCGGTGGCGAGTGGTCGAGCGGGAAGAATTCTCTTGGATGTCATCGCCGGAGTACCCATATCTTTTAGGGGACGGTGGAAATGCAAAACAGCAAAGTTCTCCTGGAAAGCTCCCACTAATCGATATCTCTTCCCCTCCCATTATTGCATCTTTAGGGTGGTGGCTCTCTGTGTCTTGGCGGCTTCACTAACTCGTCTCTTCAGCTCTAATAGGTGGTGCCGGAAAAGGATGGTGGTGCATCGTCTAGGGGGAGGTCATTTTCTCCCATAGCTTTTGGCTTCTGGTGGTCGTGGTCATGTTCTCCGGAAGTTTGTGCAGTGGCAATTTTTAGCGGCGGCGGCTACTTTCGTCGAGTTAGGATTTGAAATTAGTTTTTTTTTGGTTTCACCTCCGGTCTAACTTCTGGTTTTCTCTCTAATTTCTTGTCCGGTCTAAGTACCTAACCGGCCTACCTAGGATTGTGGTTTGGTTATCCAGTTTTCTATTATGTATTAAACCAAAAAATCATAAAAATTTCAAAAAATTTATCAAAATATATATATATATATATATATATATATCTATATATATATATATGTTTGGTTAAACGCTTCTGCATAACAAAGATTACAAAAGCATTAAAAACAAATTTGCATATACTATTTTTTTATAATTACAAATATTTGTTTGTTCACCACATTATATGTTACATCAATCAATTGTAATGATATATAGTAAAATCTCTATAAATTAATAATGTAGATTAAAATATTTTATTAATTTATAGAAAGTATTAATTTATCGATAATTTATCTATTTTTCAAAAAAATATATATTTAAAGTAAGAAATGGAAGAGAATACTTCGATATTTTTAGTTGGAGAAGACATTAAAAAATAATTATTGCATATAAAATCTTTCATAATTTTTAGATGTAATTTGAGAAAATAATACTAACTGATTTTGATACAGTAAGAACAAATTAGAGATAAACTCCAACAAAAATGAAAATTTATGAATAAACAAATAACAGTAGAATCATATTTTACTAAAATATTTTATTTATATGTTATAAAATTTTATAATTATTAATTTATGATATTGATGAGACTATATATTTACATTAGATTTTCAAAAAAATTATTATTATATAAATTTATCGAATTGTGTTAATTCTTACATTGTTTCAACTTAGAACTAATAAATTTATTAATTTATCGAGTTTTAATTTGTAAAAGTTCTGCAGTAAACAGTAAATAATTTGCCCCCAATTTAACTAAATGAGTCAACCTGCGTACATTCATAGATGACCTTTTTTAAACCGGAATTTTTAACCGCCTGTTCTAACGTAAGAGGAAAAAAAACAGCATTTCAATCGAAGGTCGTTAATTCTGAACCGCGTCTTCTTCCTCCTGCAACATCTGTTTGGGTTTTTGATTAAACGTCACCGGACTATATGGCAGAAGTACGCTCACGATCTCGGAGAACAGAGGAGGCATGCAGATCTCTATGACTTCCTCATTTGTTTCGCTATCGTATTTAGTTTGATTTGAATTAGGGTTTTATTTTGCAGAGCATGCTCAGCTTTCTCCTGTCTCCAGCTTTACTGGGCTCGTCTTATCCTCCGCTAATGGTTCAATCTTTCTTCCACTGAATCAGATTATAGCGCTGATTCTGACGATGACACCGTTTCCGGCAATCAAGGTCAGCTAAATCTGATTTCTCCGGGAAATTAAGATTTTTCATACTCTTTTTGTGACTGAATCTGAACTTGGTTTAGCAGATTTTGACTCTGGAGTTACGAAAGATGAATATGTCAACACTGATGGTAATGTGACCGTGCTATAGCTTTAGATGAACATTATTGTTCCTTCAGATTCATTTTGTATTTGTCTAATTTCAGATGAGCCTAAGCTTAGAAGACGAAATTCTGAAACTTTGAGAGTTCAGTATATGGAAACCAAAGCAATCAGGTCTTTTGATTTCTCTGCTTATATTGTATCTTCAATCTTGTCTTAACAAGTTCTCATCTGTGCAAAACAGCTTCTCTTGTTGCTTAAATCCACTTGTAGTGAGTCCATTGTATGTGGTTTTGATGTAGCTAGAATCTGTGCTGGAGGAAGAGTTCCACTAGCTGACTTTGATATTGATGGTTGGCTAGATACTGTTGAACCTGCCGACATTTATGTTCTTGGGTACGTTTTTTTCTGATTTTTTTGTTTAACTACGATGGTGAAATCTTTCAAGTTCTGTATTCAATGCTGGTATAGTCTTCAGGAAATTGTTCCCTTAAATGCTGGAAACGTTTTGGGTATTGAGAATGACCAGCCTGCTTCTGAATGGGAGAATTTGATACGTGATGCGTTAAACCGATTTCGACCTAGAAAGCTGAAGATTGTAAGTCATAGTGATCCCCCTTCTCCATCAAAGTTTAAGCAATCGGAAGAGGTCTCTTACAGTGTACAAGATATGTTTGTTGAAACCAGTCATGATGCTTGCGATGCGCTTTCTTCAATGGATAAGAAACCAAACTCGGTTGAAAGCACTGACGGACCGATCGTAAGCAAAGATTCACTTACTAATATAGATGCTTTGGGTTCTACCAGTGATACTGCATCTTGCTTGCCAATACAAGAATACCTACAAAGGCAATTTTCATCACCAAATACGCCAGACCGCTCTCTCTCGGTGCAGATTAACAGTGATTCCTAGAGCAAAGAAAGATTTAGTTACACTGAAAGAGTTGGTTTGCGCTGGCCAGAGCCTCCATTGAGGCTGCTAAATCAATATGTTACAGAAAGACATGGTTCCTTCAAGTCAGTGAATCTAATCATCACGAATCTGAGGTAACCATCGTATGTATGGATTGTGAGCAAACAGATGGTTGGAGTGTTTCTCACCATATGGGTTAGGAGGAGCTTACGCAAACACATAAGCAACCTTTGTGTGTCTACTGTTGGTGTTGGTATTATGGGCTACATTGGTAACAAGGTCTTGATTCCCTCTTATTACTTTCTCTTAATAAGTTATTCCTAGGCTAGCAATAACTTTCGGTTTCTTGTGGTGTTACAGGGATCTGTATCTGTGAGCATGTCAATCTATCAAACACCGTTTTGTTTCTTGTGCACACATCTGTCATCAGGAGAAAAGGATACAGATCACCAGAAAAGAAATGATGATGTAGGTGAAATTCATAGAAGAACACAGTTTCCTCTGCATTCTGTAAATGTCAATGGGCTTCCAAGAAGCATCCGTGATCATGAGTACGTTATATTATCTCAGTTGATCCATTGCACAACAATTTTTCTTAGTTTTATGAACATAACAAGATGAACTTTCTGTAGAAGAATAATCTGGCTCGGAGATCTGAACTATCGGATTGACTTGTCGTATGAGAAGACACATGAGCTTATTGCAAGAAAGGAATGGCAGAGATTGGTAGAGAACGACCAGGTAAATCACAAAGTTCTAACGTTTATATTTTTAAAGTTACGTTTGAAGCAAACTTTTGATAAGAGGGTCCAAGCCAAGATTGAAATAATCTGTCTTATTCTTTGGTAGCTTTCAAGAGAAATGACAAAAGGGAACGTATTCGAGGGATGGTCAGAGGGCACTTTAGGTTTTGCACCAACATACAAATACGAAATCGATTCAGAAAACTACATTGGAGATGAACCAGAATCCGGGAAGCGTAAACCAGCTTGGTATTGTCTTCATACTCTCTCCGGTGAGATTCCACTTTGTGTAGAGTGATTTTACAACATTTATTCTTTTTGTGCATTCTATAATTCTCATCGAAGGAATGTATATAAATAGTGTTCATATAAAAACATAAAGATACTTGATTTGTAAATAGAGTACGGATGGAGAACAAATACAGCATTTCATGTAAATATATTTTGATTTTCATGATATAAACATGGAAAAATGAGTTGAGATATATATATGGTACTTACAAGATAAGAATTAGATTATACTAACGTAAGTGAACTTATACGATGAGACCCCACAGTATTTAGCCTACTTTGGTGTCAAAGTGAACACAAAACATGATTACTATATGGAGCACATAAAGTCATTAAATCCTCTGTATTTACCATGAGGCAGCTGTTTAACTAATATAATAGGTTTAAACTTTGGTACCCAAAACAAAAATGAGAACTAAGATTTGGGAAGAAGCCTCGCGAACGAAGGCTCCTACTGCCACAAATAAATGAAATAATGTTGTAGACTCTCCCACAATGGGAGACCTTCTTTTGAATTGGATTAAGCACCCTACCTGTTAAATATGAAACTGGTTCGGATCTATAATCTCATATTCTTCTAAAACACAAGATAACATATTGTGTTAAGTAGAAATGTTTGAGTAAATTATGTGGTTTTAGGTTGCAATTGGTAGACGACCTAGAGATTGATAGGAAGACATTTTCTTTTACTTTTTGCTCAAACTAGAAAGCAAATATTAAAATTATCCTTCTCAAATGCTTTTCTCCAAAATATTTTGAAGTATCTGATGGGCTTAAGCCCAAATCTTATCAATAGTCAACTAACATAGACTTAAGCCCAAAATAACCTTCCACTCACTTCACTTCGACACTTCCTACTTGATCATTCATTTTTATTTTTCTAATCCCATTTTCCCAAAAAAAAAAAAAAAAAAAAGACAATCACAAATCCCCATGAAAATTCAGAGAGCTTAGAGTTAGAACTCTCTACTCTCTCAAATACGACGAGTTGACTCAGATCACACCACACGACGAGATCACGCAATGGGAGGAAAACAAGACTCAGCGAAATCAGAATCAATGACGACGACGAAGACGACTCCAGATCTACTCAACAGTAGTATCTTCTCTATGAAATCCCTAAAATTGAAAACGAAGCAACAAGAGCTCTTGATCCGTGTCTCAATCCTCGGTCTCGTCTACGTCTTAGCTTTCATAGCTCGTCTCTTCAGTGTTCTTCGTTACGAATCAATGATCCACGAATTCGATCCGTATTTTAACTACCGTACAACACTCTTCCTCACCGAGAAAGGCTTCTACGAGTTCTGGAACTGGTTCGATTCCGAGAGTTGGTATCCACTAGGTCGAATCATCGGCGGCACTCTTTATCCCGGTCTTATGGTCACCGCCGCACTAATCTATTGGACGTTACGATTTCTCCGATTTTTCGTTCATATCCGTGAGGTTTGTGTGTTAACGGCACCGTTCTTCGCGTCTAATACGACTCTCGTTGCGTATTTTTTCGGTAAAGAGATTTGGGATACAGGAGCTGGACTTGTTGCTGCGGTTCTAATCGCGATTTGCCCTGGCTACATTTCTCGGTCTGTTGCTGGTTCTTATGATAACGAAGCTGTTGCGATTTTCGCGCTTTTGTTGACGTTTTATCTCTTTGTTAAAGCTGTTAACACTGGCTCATTGGCTTGGGCTCTTGGCTCTGCGTTTGGTTATTTTTATATGGTTTCAGCTTGGGGAGGCTATGTGTTTATTATTAACTTGGTTCCGCTTTATGTATTGGTGTTGTTGATCACTGGAAGGTACTCAATGCGGCTTTATATAGCTTATAATTGTATGTATATCTTGGGAATGTTGCTTGCGATGCAAATTCGGTTTGTTGGTTTTCAACATGTTCAATCTGGGGAACATATGGGTGCTATGGGCGTCTTCTTGTTGATGCAGGTTTGTTTTTCTTGTTAGAGTATGTAAAGATTAAACCTTGCTGATCTGATTCGTTCTAATTTTGATTTTCTTGTACAGGTGTTTTACTTCCTAGATTGGGTGAAGTACCAGCTGAATGACACTAAGTTGTTCCAAACGTTTTTGAGGATAACTGTGACATCGGCTATTTTGGTTGGTGGTGTTGCTTTGGGTGTTGGAACTGCGTCTGGCTATATATCTCCATGGACTGGTCGATTTTACTCGTTGCTTGACCCGACTTACGCAAAGGATCATATTCCTATTATTGCATCTGTTTCTGAGCATCAGCCTACAGCATGGTCGTCTTTCATGTTTGATTACCATATTCTGCTCTTCCTTTTCCCTGCGGGCCTTTACTTCTGTTTCAAGCGTTTGTCAGATGCTACGATATTTATCGTCATGTATGGTCTTACTAGCTTGTACTTTGCTGGTGTCATGGTTCGGCTTATTCTCGTCGCCACTCCAGCGGTTTGTCTTATCAGTGCCATAGCTGTCTCTGCCACTGTCAAGAATTTAACTTCTCTGTTAAGGACAAAACAAAAGGTTCCTCAGTCTGGTTCCACAAAAGGAGCTGGTAGTTCAAAAGCCTCTTCAAAGGTGAGTCTTTAGTGTCCCTGTTGCCATCAATTTTTCATCAGTTTTGGTTTAAGCTATTGTACCACTTGCCACAGATTTTGAACTGTAGCTTACTTCTCTGGTGAAAGGAGAAACTTTAATATTTTTCTGATATGTCTTAGCAGGTTACACTTGATCAGTCTCAACCTTTCCAGAAGAATGGTGCTATTGCTCTTCTTCTTGGTGTATTTTATTTGCTCAGTAGATATGCTATTCACTGCACATGGGTGACGTCAGAGGCATATTCATCTCCCTCAATTGTGTTAGCTGCAAGAGGAGCCCATGGGAACAGAATCATCTTTGATGATTACCGTGAGGCCTACTACTGGCTTAGGCAAAACACTCCCACTGATGCTAAGATCATGTCGTGGTGGGACTATGGGTACCAAATCACTGCCATGGGAAATAGAACCGTCATCGTCGATAACAATACCTGGAACAACACTCATATTGCAACTGTTGGACGTGCCATGTCTTCTTATGAAGACGAGGCATATGACATCATGAGGTCACTTGATGTGAACTATGTATTGGTCGTCTTTGGTGGTGTTACTGGTTATTCTTCAGATGATATCAACAAGTAAGTCTCCTCTTTTCATTTATTACTGAAAATATGGTTATTGTTGTGTGTCAATAATTGGTGGCTTGTAAAACAAATTCTTTTTTCTTTCTTTTTGAAATTTTGACTTAGTTGATGTGTAGATTTGCTGATCATCTTTAAATGTGGGTTAGGTTCTTGTGGATGGTGAGAATTGGAGGCGGAGTATTCCCAGTGATTAAGGAACCTGATTACCTTGTGAATGGTGAGTTCCGTGTAGACAAAGGTGCATCGCCAAAGATGCTGAACTGTCTCATGTAAGTTTCGCCCTCAACACTTTAGCATATATATAATTTATCTCCCAAAAATGAGTTGAAAGTTTGAACACGATGCAAATCATAAGTGTGCTTTCATGTATAGGTACAAGTTATGCTATTACAGGTTTGGTGAGCTGACCACAGAATATGGCAAGCCAACCGGGTATGTCAAACACTTATACTTGCATTTTGAAGATAGTTTACTTTTCGATATCATGAAAAAAACTTGGGTGGTGAAAATTATTGGCAGGTATGATAGAGCAAGAGGGGTGGAGATAGGGAACAAAGACATCAAACTGGAACACTTAGAGGAAGCCTACACAACATCCAACTGGATCGTTCGTATCTACAGAGTCAAACCTCCTACGAACAGGTTGTGACCCGGCTCTCATCTCACTAAGTTGTTTTTAGATAGTTGATACTTGATAGTTTTAAGGAAGAACAATACAATTTCGGATTATTTTGGATTTGGTTTTATCTTTATGCAGAGACCATTTTTGTAGCTTGTTGAAACCTATTTGTATTGGTCTGTCCACCTTATTTTAAAACAGGTTCTGATATCTAATCTTGCTAAGAAAAATGATAGAACCCAAACTAAGTAAACATGAATGTCAAAAACTAACGAATTATAGATGATATGGTAAATAAAATCCAGACACCACTTTAACTTAAAGGTCCTAAAAGTAAATCAAAACCAAACTGAAAGAAAAAACACGTAAATCTCTAAAAGTTCCACTCTCTAAAAGAGAACTGTTAATACTATTACTAAATCCTATGATATGGGTTCCATAGCTGCGGTTGTAGTGGTGGTAGTGACATCATAGGTTGCAGACCGCAGTTGAGGTTGACCAGAGAAGCTGATGGATATAGTGCTGGATGAAATGATTGTGGCACCATGGAATTAGGGATAGGCATTGCAGGAAAACTGTTTGGAAATCTTGTTCCAAACACGAGATGCGGTTGAAAATCGTATCCTCTGAATGGAGGTAACATTGACGTTGGAGCGGCCGCTTTACTTAAGATAAGATGTTGGTGAGGACTTGGTGTTGGAGTTGACGAAGCAGCGAGTCTATCCTCTTTACACTGAGCCAGAGAAACATAGATTTGTTTTTTCCCCACCATCTTTCCATTCATCTTGAGCATCTGTGTTTATTAAAGAAAAAGATTAATTAGACGTGAGTTCTTTCATCAAGAAGGTAACACTAAAAAACTATTACTTTGTTAAAAAACTTACAGCTTTAGAAGCTTCCTCGCTCGTTGAAAACTCAACAAACCCAACACCTTTGCTTATATTATTGGAATGGACCATGACCTACAAAATTCAACTAATTTGGCTTAGTTACAAATCAAATCAAACTCTTTAGTCTTTACTCATAGATTCAATACGTACCTTGCATGAAGTGATGGTTCCAAACTCAGAGAACAATTCTTGAAGTATTTTGTTATCAACAGAACCATCAAGATTCTTCACATAAAGATTCAAACCTTTACGTGTTCTTATATCCCGTCTTGTTTTCTCTAGCTTGAAATTAGCTATCAAATCTTCAAGTCTAGTCTTTTTCCTTTGAGCTCTTCCAACGTACAATTCCTTTTCATCGACTATTGTCCCATTCATCTTCTCTATAACATTAACTGCGGCCTCATAATTCTCGAAGTTCACAAACCCGAATTTTTTAGATTTACCTTTTCCATCTCTCATCACCACCGCACTATTAATCTCCCCAAATCCCCCAAAAATCCTCTTCAAATCAGCATCAGTCGCAGTCTCCGCCAAGTTTTTAATATAGACATTAGTGAAAACCGGAGATTCATCCCATTGACGATGGCTAACGAATGGACAAACCTGAATATGTTGATTGCGGACATTGCATGCGATACTCACAGAAAGCTCTGAGTAGAATTGGACAAATCCGTATCCTTTCGAAACTCCAGAAGCATCACAAACCACTTTGCTAGAGAGAACTTTTCCAAATAAGAGAACATGTCGGAAAGTTGCTTGTCGTCGATAGACTCGTGTAGATTTTTGACGAACACGTTACCTCGGTCGCTTTTTCTCTTGCTAGGATCACGTTTTGAAAACATTATCCTCATTGGTTTTCCCTTTAACTTATTATAATTCAGTTCCTCCATCGCCGATTTGGCTGTTTTTTCCAAAAAAAAGAAAAAACCCATAAAAATCAAGCTCGATAAAGAATCGCCAAATTTTAAATCTAGACATAAACATATTTGTTAAAATCGTGTAATGGCCATCTAAGGAATAACAAGTAAAATAATTATATGCGGTTTAGATTAGTGACCAATCATCCAAACATTAAATCCAAACATACACACGTTTGCTTAATCATGTAATGGCTACCTAACATAGGGATACCGAGTTAAAAGACTCTCACGTGTTTTTAGATTTAGTTGTTGATCATTCAAATCAAAACCCTTTTCTCAAATAGACTAAACCCTAAAAACATCAACATGACTGTACGAATATACACATATAGAATATTGTGATTGTAATTTACCTTTGGAACTATTGTTGAAATTGACATATGCATAACCAAGAGACGAGCCATTGTATTGATCGCGGCAAATTTTAACTGAGGAAACATCATGAGTGATTTCATTGAATATTTCGTGTAATTCATTTTCTTCAACACTCGAATCAAGATTTCCTACGTATAAGGTAAATTTCTCAAACTCGTATTCCAAAATCATATTATTAGCTTCAACCGTAATTCCTATAGCTAAAAACTAAAAAAAAAACATAAACGATCCCTTTTATGTTTAACGATCAAAGGTGAGGAAGAGAATTATAGGATGTCTTATTTATATGAGAATCGATGATGTTTTTATATACGATATAGGATGAAAATAGAATTAGGACCATTAAATTAATACTTTTTGATATCAAATATAAAATACTAAAATAAAATTTATTTTATACCGTAAATTAGTTTTATTTTTCACTTATCCAATAACATATTAGATTCGTCAATGTATATCTTTCAAAAAAAAAAATGTAAAAGTGCTTAATTTGTAAATAGAGAAACATATGCATCTCTGTGCCATCCCAAAACCCAACTGTTTCTCCTCGACGCCGTCGTTTTATCGCCGTCGTTGAAACTCTTTCCAACCGCGGAGTCTCGAACCAGCTTGAAGAATCGTCGCTGTCATAGTATTAACCATCTTAATCGCCACCGCTGAGAAATGACTATATCCGGTGGAAAAGATAATCCCGGCGGCGATGACCGAGACTCTGAATCCGCTATAGAAACCGAACTAATATTTCTCCGTAATCGCGTGAAGGTAGAATCTCCGAACTACTTATCATCTTCACAGCTTCAAATTTTATGCCTCTCCGTAGTCTCTTTGCCTATGTTTGTGCCTCTTCGTAGTTTAGCATTTCGTTAGTGGAACGATTGAAATACAGTGGTTGAAATTGACTTTGAAATTGTTTTCAGTCTTCGGTTAATTCTCCTATACAAGTGTTAGTTGATGTTTCAGTGTTGTTAATTTTGGTTAAGTAGCACAAATTTGTTGATCTGTACATTGTTTGTTCTATATCTCATCAGGAGTTAGAGGCAGAAAATGCTAAATTGTTGTCTCAGGTTTCAAGCTGTCAATGCCAACAGGTGAAGTATATTCTTACAGTTTGATTAACTTCAAACGATTCGTTCGATATTGCCAAGAATTTAGATGTTTAAGTTGTTTATGTTGTAGACGGAAGTGAAGCATGATCGCTCAGTGTCAGATTCTAGCAGCTTAGTTAGGAGAAGAAGGAGAGTTAGAAAAGGAGATGATATTAACATACCAAGTCATCTTATCTCAAAGAGATATATTGCTCTAAAAATCATGTATTTTGGTAAGAGGTATGCTATATGTTTATTAAGGTTACTCATACTTTCCATGGAATGTCATGTTCCTAATCGTATAAATGAATAACTTTTTTTTGGTTATAGATTTTATGGCTTTTCGGCTGAAGCACAAATGGAACCAAGTATTGAGGTGTGGTTGTGTTCTCTTTTTGTTTTGTTTGTGTACTGATGACTAATTTTTGTGGTTTAACATTAGTGATTGGGGTACTTCTTACTGCAGTCAGAAATTTTCAAAGCACTCGAAAGGACACGGCTTTTAGTTGGTGACAAGAAACAGTCTAATTACTCAAGATGCGGGAGGACAGATAGAGGTGTTTCGTCGACAGGACAGGTGGATTGCTTGGGAATCTCTTGATCGTTTAGCTTAATTCCTCTTGCATTTTACGCCCTAGAATTTCTTTTAGTTTCACTTGAAATCCTTGTACATCACCTGTTGTCTGTTGCAAATGATCTTGTGTGTCAATGATATACCTCCCATAGAATCATCTAATCTCATCAGTTTAGGAATCAATTTCTTATTGTGCTGGTGTTCTTCCAAAACATTGTAATAGGAGCATTCCCTAACGTCTCTAAGGTAGGCTTCTGGAAGCAATGCTCATACGTATTCGATTGTTGATGCAGGTGATTGCTTTGTTTTTAAGATCCAGACTGAAGACACCACCTGGAGACTCTGAAGCCCATGTTAATGGAAAATTGGGGGAGAGTAAGTTTACTCTGAGAATGTAATTTAGTTTAGTGATTTCCCCCCTGTTAATGGTATTGCTATAATTCTCTACTTTCTCTGGTTTTAGGACCAGAATATGATTATGTAAGAGTTCTGAATCGTGCTCTCCCTGGTGACATCCGAGTTATAGGATGGTCTCCCGCTCCTATTGACTTTCATGCAAGGTCTGCGCGTTACCTTTTTTATTTCCTTTTGTTCTTGTGTGCGCTATTACGCCCTTCAGACTCCAGAATACATAGTGAACTATTATTGGAAGGTGTATGTTTACTTTTTGTTTGTTTGTTTGTTTCCTTGGGTACAGGTTCAGTTGCTCTGCTAGAGAATACAAATATTTCTTCTGGAGAGAAAACCTGAATCTTTCGGTGCAGTGATCTCTACACTCTTTGATAAAGTAATACACTTCAAAATTGAAACAATGTAGATGCTTATATTGATTTGCATTTTCCTCCAGGCCATGGACATTGCTGGTAAGAAGTTCGTTGGGGAGCATGATTTCAGAAACTTTTGCAAGATGGATGCAGCAAATGTGCATTGCTATACGCGACGTGTGACTTTCTTTGAAGTTTCTCCTTATCAAAATAGGTCGGCTTTGGTAAAAAGCACATTTAAGCAAATCTTCTATTTCCCTATTTGATGACTGCTGGCTGCATTAGTATTCTTTAAACTGATTTTGGATGCTATAAAGACTAAGATCAACTACTATTCTTGCTTAAGACCAATGGTAGACAACTAAGATTATAGGGTTTATGACTGATAGAATTGGATAAATCTTAAGGGTAGACAAAATCATGTTCAAGAAATCACAGGAACAATAGAAACTTTGCATCCTCTTGGGCACAATGTCACCCATGTTAAACTCACACCAGTCACTACTTTATGTTTACAACCTTGTTCTGATCACTTACTATTTATTCTTGTCTTTTGGTCCTAAAACTTCCGATGTCCTTGTTTTTCTTCTTGTAAAGTCATGAAGGTGCTCAGCTTTGCACATTTACAATGAGAGGTAGTGCGTTCCTTCGGCACCAAATCCGTTGCATGGTCGCTGTTCTATTCATGATTGGGCAGGGCGTTTGATACGAATATTTCTATTTATTAATTTAGGAAATTATTTAGTATTTCTATTTTCTTATTTCCTTTTCTCATAGGGTTTTGCTTTTATGTTTTATTATATATAGAGATGAAGTCTTGGTTAGAAGACTCATCCAAGCTAGGGTAAGCTTAGGAGGTTTCTATCGGATTAGGCCGAGGGAGAGAACATAGTTCTCTTGGGAGTTTTATTTCTGTTCTTGTTAAGTTATCTTTATTTCAGTTTTAATATAAAGAGAGTTTTGGGTTTTATTCTTATTCTGGATTTTATCTCTAACAATTGGTCCGACCTAAAGACGAACGCCTAAAGAATGACGAAGACTAGACAAGAAGAACGCTTGGAAGAGTTAGAGAAGAATCATGAGGTTCTTTCCACAAAGATGGAAGGGCTGTACTCAAAATTTGATGAGCTGCAAGAAACTTTGAAGCAATTGTTATTAGCTTCTAGTCAAAAGAGTATGCTTACCTCAATCTCTAATGACTGTTCATCAGCTTCCACAGTTAAAACTAAAGCTATGGAGCAGAACCATTCGGTCAGAATTCATCACGTTAGCACCATATGCATAGTGAAGAAGGTGGAGATGCCAGACTCTGTTGGTGAATTTCGGTTAGTAACTGTCGCAGAGGTACAACAAGACTGGAGTCTCAAAAAAATTCACTATCTTACGACGGCATACACTCATCCTTCGGAGTATGGTGGCATGGTGAAGAATCCAAGAGTTCATATATTCTTATCATATTGGAAGGGCGTGCGTTGGAAAATGCGAAGGATTGAACTCTCTAAGTTTCATGGTCGACTTTTGAAGACCAGCCTTGAGGACAAGGCTGTTTTGAAGCGGTCGGCAATGATACGAATATTTCTATTTATTAATTTAGGAAATTATTTAGTATTTCTATTTTCTTATTTCCTTTTCTCATAGGGTTTTGCTTTTATGTTTTATTATATATAGAGATGAAGTCTTGGTTAGAAGACTCATCCAAGCTAGGGTAAGCTTAGGAGGTTTCTATCGGATTAGGCCGAGGGAGAGAACATAGTTCTCTTGGGAGTTTTATTTCTGTTCTTGTTAAGTTATCTTTATTTCAGTTTTAATATAAAGAGAGTTTTGGGTTTTATTCTTATTCTGGATTTTATCTCTAACAGCGTTGAATCGGTTGATGTAAGTTCTTGGACTCCTTCATCTTTGTTCCAAATTCATTTTCCAGCTCAATCCAATCCTTACTCAGGGTTTTATATATTTCTTCATACATGGATTCTGCGATGAACTGGATGTTACCTATGCAGGTGATAGATACATTGTTAGACACCAAGAAAACGCCAAGAAAACCTCAATACCTCTTGGCCTCAGAGATACCGTTAGTCCTCCGTACATGTGAATTCGAAAATGTTAACTTCATTTGTTCTTCAGGTAATAAAGCTTTGCTCAAGATATCTTGGAACTAATTTCAGATCCAGAAGGTAATGATAATAACAAACCCCTTCATGCTTAAAGGCGCTGCAGAGTCACTGCGGTCTCATTTCAAGAATGAGTCGCTGACATACCAATTAGAGTCTGTGATTTTCCAAGAGGCTCTCCAGAACTGTTTACCTCTAGGCAATGGTGTGATATCATTTTGTCCTTTACCCTAAGTAGTAACATGAGTTCCATGAAAGAGAGAACCAACTCAAAATTTCAGTTTCAACAGATCAAAGCTTGTGCAATGGCGTAGAAAAAATGAAGAAAAGAGCAGTACATGTTCCGCTATTATCTCGACCAACTGAGCGTAAGTCTTTGAGATGTCACTGCAAACATGTACAGATTCAAAGATTGAAAGCTCATGTGTGACCTTCTCGTTTTTGTTTCAGCTTCCTATGAAGAACGAAGTGTGAAATTGAAATCCAGACAACAAGAAGAAACATGTCCTGGGTAGCGTTGGGAAATCTCGACGACCATCAATTAGAAACAGAGAGGCTTCTCGAGTTTGTTGTTGTTGTAGCAGTTTTCTGATTGAAGAAAAAAAAACAGTTTTGTGATTTTGGAGGCTATATTCAATTATTAATGAAAAAGAAGAATTGGATAGTGGATACATATAATATTTTTTGGGGATGATTGGAAATAAAGGAGTTTTAGCAAATTTTTGTCTATCTATATATTGTTATAAAACTATTAATATTATAAGGTGAATGAAATATATATATATATATATATATATATATTATATGTATCATATATAAATGTTTGTATGTGTGTGAATATGGGACGTGAGAATAGAAAGATGGAAGTAATTCTTTTCTTCTTGATCATACCTACATAATACAAAGAGGTAATAGATATATGTATAAGAGAGGTAAAAACATAAAGTAATACAACCGACTTCCATAATGGCGGTGTAACTTTGTGGTGGTAAAATTTTATGGATAATTATTCTTAATTATTATAACACTTCTCTTAATTATCCATCAGTAATAATGTATTATGTACTACCTCGTTAAAAAACCTTTATCATGGAAAAACTCAGTAGGATAAAAACCATGATAAGGAAAAAAAAGTACAATAACATAATATCTCCCTAAAATGATAGATATAATTTATTTCCTTCGTAAATCCTTAAGATGACGCATCCCGATGTTATGAACATGTTTTCTGAATGTTGTATTGAGAAGCGCTTTTGTGAACAAATCAGCTGCATTGACGAATATATTGGATATCCACTTCTTGATTATTCTCGAGTTCTCGTATATAGGAGAAAAATCTTGGGGGAATAGGCTTCGTTCTGTCACTCTTGATATAACCTTCTTTGAGTTGGACGACACATGCAATATTATCTTAGAACAATTTTGTTGACTCTTTATTAGTGACTATTTCGCTTGATTGTTTTATATGATTAGCATTGGATCTGAGCCAAACACATTCTCTACAAGCCTCATGAAGCGCAATGATCTCTGCATGATTTGACGAAGTAGCGACCAAAGTCTATTTATGGGAACGCCAAGAGAATGCAGTACCTCCAACTATGAAAACATATCTGATTTGCGATCGGGCTTTATGTGGATCTGACAAATAGCTTGCATCTGCAAAACCAACTAAAACAAAATTGGAGATTCTAGGGTAAAACAATCCCAAGTCAATTGTTCCCTGAAGATAGCGAAGAATATGTTTTATTCCATTCCAATGTCTGCATGTGGGAGATGAACTATATCTTGCAAGTAGATTTGTAGCAAATGTTATATCAGGTCGGGTACAATTTGCAAGATACATAAGTCCACCAATAGCGCTCATATAAGGTACTTCAAGATCCAATACTTCTTCGTTATCCTCACAAGGTCGAAATAGATCTTTATCAACATTAAGCGACCTATTGACCATTTGAGTATTCAAAGGAGTCGCTTTATCCATACAAAAGCGTTTTAAGATCCTTTTCGTATAATTTGATTGATGTATGAAAATTCCATCTCGAAGATGCTCGATCTAGAGCCCAAGACAAAATTTTGTCTGTCCAAGATCTTTCATTTCGAAGTCTTTTTTCATATGAGTTTTTGCATCATCGATCTCCTTTTGAGTTCCAATTATATTCAGGTCATCAACATATACATCGATGATCACAAATCCATATAAAAATTTCTTAATAAATACACAAGGGCATATAGCATTGTTAGTATATCCTTTACTCAACAAATATTCACTTAAGCAATTATATCACATGCGAACAGATTGTTTTAATCCGTAAAGTGATCGCTGTAATTTGACCGCACATATTTCTTTAGCTTTTGAGCTTAATGCTTCAGGCATTTTTAATCCTTCTGGGATTTTCATGTATATATCATTATCAAGTGATCCATATAGATATGCTGTCACAACATCCATTAGATACATTTCTAGATTTTTGGATGCCGCTAAGCTCATTAAAAATCTAAAGGTAATTGCATCCATAACTGGATAATATGTTTCTTCATAATCAATTCCTAGTCTTTGAGAAAATCCTTAGGCAACATGTCGGGCTTTGTATCTTGTTACCTCATTTTTCTCATTTCTTTTCCGAACAAAAACTCATTTGTACTCAACGGGTTTTACATGTTCAGGTGTTGTGACAATAGGTCCAAAAACATTACTTTTATTGAGGGAGTTCAACTCAATTTTTATGCCATTTTTCCATTTCTCCCAATCAGATATTTTCTGGCATTCCAATATGGACCTTGGATCTGGATCATCACTTTCATAATAAATTTCTTTGGTTATAGAGAATGAGAAAAAAGCGTTAGCAGAAATTCAAAACGACGATAATCGAACACATGAAGAGTTGGTTGATATTACTATAAAATTAAAAGAAGCTTATAAGGATGAAGAGATCTTTTGGCAACAAAAAGTCGGAATATGTGGTTAAACGTGGGAGATCACAATTCAAAATTTTTTCATGCCCAGACTAAACAACGTAGGGCGAGGAATCGAATTATAGGTTTACATAATTCCTCTGGTGTATGGGTATCAACGGACAATGAAATTAAAGATGTTGCGGTACAATACTTTGATGAATTATTCTCATCAACCTCCCCAACGGAGTTTGAGGAGGCTTTGGGAGAAGTTCCCAACAGAATAACAGACCAAATGAATGATGGTCTTACGGCTCCTGTGACAGAAGAAGAAATTCGGAAAGCTCTTTTCATGATGCATCCAGAGAAGGCATCAGGTCCGGATGGAATAACTGCGTTATTTTTTCAAAGGTCTTGGCAAGTGATTAAAAAGGATCTTTTTGATTTGGTAAATAGTTTTATGTTGAAATGAGTTTTTGATAAAAGATTAAATATGACAAATATCTGTTTGATTCCTAAAACGGATAGACCGAGACGAATGGCAGAATTCAGACCTATAAGCCTCTGTAATGTCGGTTATAAAATAATATCTAAGGTTCTATGTCAACGGTTGAAGAAAGTGTTGCCGAATTTAATTTCGGAAACTCAATCAGCCTTTGTATTGGATCGATTAATTTTGGATAATATACTTATTGCTCAGGAAATGTTTCACGTACTACGGACAAACAATTTCTGCAAACAGAAGTATATGACAATTAAAAAGGATATAAGCAAAACTTATGATCGGGTTGAATGACTTTTTGTTGAAAAAATACTCCGGAAACTGGGATTTGCAGAAAAGTGGATCACATGGATTATGTGGTCTATCAAGTCTGTTCAATATAAAGTCCTGATAAATGGACAGCCAAAAGGGCAAATAAATCCTAAAAGAGGACTTCGCCAAGGTGACCCACTCTCACCTTATTTATTTATACTTTGTACTAAAGTGCTGATAGCAAATATTCGAAAAGCAGAAAGGGACAAATCTCTTACAGGATTAAAAATTGCAAGAGGAAGTCCATCGGTCTCTCACATTCTTTTTGCGGATGATAGTTTATTCTTCTGCAAAGTGGATAAACAACAATGTGAAGTCATATTAAATGTACTCAAACAATATGAAGGTGTCTCGGGTCAACAAATTAATTTCACTAAATCGTCGATACAATTCGGTCATAAGGTGGAGAAGTCAGTGCGTGAGGAGATGAAACATATCTTAGGAATTTCAAATATTGGTGGAATGGGAGCATACTTAGGTCTCCCCGAGAGTATGGGTGGATCCAAATGTAAATTTTTTTTTTGTCCAAGAGAGACTACAAGATAGGATAAATGGATGGTCGGCTAAATTTTTATCGAAGGGTGGTAAAAAAGTCATGATTAAATCGGTGGCTGCAGCTCTACCAACTTATGTGATGACGTATTTTAGGCTACCAAAAACAATCACCACTAAGCTTACCAATGTTGTGGCTAGATTTTGGTGGAGTTCAAATGGTACACAAAGAGGCTTACACTAGATGACATGGAAAAAATTGTATCAAAGTAAAAAAGGAGGAATTGGTTTTCGAACCATAGAAGAGTTTAATTCATCACTTTTAGCGAAACAATTATGGCGGCTAATAGAGTATCCAGACTCTCTATTTGCTAAAGTTTTCAAGGGACGATACTATCGGAAATCGAATCCACTAGATCCAATCAAATCGTACTCTCCTTCCTATGGATGGAGAAGTATCACCTCAGCTAGACCTCTGGTTAAAAAAGGGCTAATTAAAAGTGTTGGTTATGGGCATTCCACTTCAGTTTGGAATGACCCATGGATACCAGCTGAAGTGCCGAGGCCAGCATTATGTAAAGGACAAAATTTTTACCCAAATCTGACGGTCAACCAATTAATTGACCCATCAACCATGATGTGGGATATGGACTTAATCAATGAAATCATTAATCCATTAGATATTCTATTCATTCGGGGTATCCTCATCAGTGAAACATTTAAAGTAGATACATTTGGTTGGCATTTTACAAAATCTGGAAAATATACGGTAAAATCAGGATACTGGACAGAGCATAATTATCCTTCCTTTGGTATAACACCTCGTTACTATGGTCCAGACATTCGGGTGCTACAAGCTCAAGCATGGAAATTAAAATGTGCTCCTAAAATTCGCCAATTTATATGGCAAGTTATAACATGTTGCTTAGTGGTTAATTCGAATCTCGGAAAAAGAGGAATAAATTGTGACATCCACTGTATTTGGTGTGGAGCGGAAGTGGAAACAATCAATCATACCCTCTTTGAATGTCCACCAGCAGTACAAGTTTTGGCATTATCCAAAATACCATAAGTACTTGGACAATTTTCTGGGACTTCGGTTTTTTCAAATATGGATCATCTATTCTAGAGAATTCCTGAAATATACAAAGATGATAGTTTTCCATGGATTTTGTGGTACATCTGGAAAGCAAAGAATGATAAGGTCTATAAAAATATCGATAGAACCCCACAAGAAACCTTAAAATTAGCGGAAACAAAAACTTTAGCTTGGGTGTCGGCACAAGTTAAAGATAATAATGAGATAAATCAAATCGCTTAAGGTACCGGTGTTATAACCTCTTCTCAGACTACAGTGTTTAAAGGGTTTCGTTGTTATGTAGATGCCTCATGGAAAGAGACGGATAATTTTTCGGGACTAGGTTGGTTCTGCTTTCAAGATGATGTGGAAGGTAAAAATATGGGGGCATGTAACTTTCGTAGGTGTCTTTCTCCTTTGCATGCCGAATTAGAAGCTCTCATATGGGCGATGACTAGCCTCATCGCACAGCAGAAAACAGAAGTAGCATTTGCAACAGACTCCTCCGAGCTAGTAAATATGGTGTCTTCACCGGCGGATTGGCCGGTCTTCTCAACGCACCTGGAGAATCTCGAGAAGATAAATAACTTGTTCTCATTTTTTTCACTTTCTTTAATCTCTCATAATTTAAATTCAAAAACAGATAAGTTAGCACGGAGTGCGCGACTTTATCCGCATTTTATTATTCATGTAAACTCTGTACCATCGGTTTGACTTTCTGAACCGTTTTAATTAATTTATAGTTGTTGACAAAAAAAAAATCACTAATCCAATAACACTTGATTCTAAAAAACTTTCTAAAATTCTTGTTTAAATAACATAATTGTTTTTTTATCTCAATACAAATACTCCAAATCTATCATTTAATACACCCCTAAAATTTCTATTTGAATGGTACTGAATTATTTTGACATCAATAATTCAAAATCATTTTTTTTTACACCATCACGAAGAAGAAGATGAAGCCGTAAACATCAGAAATGAAGCAAGACTCTTGTAAACTAACCAAACCAAATACAAACGAGTTTCGTGCAAACGAACCTAAACAACTCACAACTTGGATTCCAGTAACTAACAATCTAATCGTTTTGGTGCAGCGTCAATGGAATGGCTCGTGTTTACATGGAGACGCTAATTCAAAAATGCGTCACATTCTCCCAAATCAAACAACTCCAATCTCATTTTCTCACCGCCGGTCATTTCCAATCTTCCTTCCTTCGTTCTCGTCTTCTCGATCGCTGCGCAATTTCTCCATTCGGAGACCTTTCCTTGGCCGTAAAAATCTTCCATCACATCCCTAAACCTTTAACCAATGACTGGAACGCAATTATCCGTGGATTCGCCGCTAGTTCTCAACCCTCACTCGCGTTTTCATGGTATCGCTCTATGTTGCAACAACCTTCATCATCGTCGTTATGTAAAGTCGACGCTCTCACTTGCTCTTTCACGCTTAAAGCTTGCGCGCGTGCGCTCTCTTCCTCTGCTACGGTGCAGCTTCATACTCAGATTAACCGTCGTGGATTATCCGCTGATGCACTTCTATGTACAACGTTGCTTGATGCTTACTCTAAAAGCGGAGATTTGATTAGTGCGCAGAAACTGTTCGATGAAATGTCTGTGAGAGATGTAGCGTCGTGGAACGCGTTGGTTGCTGGATTAGTGTCTGGGAATCGAGCGAATGAGGCGTTGGAGTTGTATAAACGAATGGAGATGGAAGGAGTTAGAAGAAATGAAGTTACTGTTGTTGCTGCTTTGGGAGCTTGTTCTCACTTGGGTGCTATTAAGGAAGGTGAAAAGATTTGTGGGTTCATAAAAGATGCAAACTTGGATCGTAATGTGATTGTTAGTAATGCGACTATCGATATGTATACGAAATGCGGGTTTGTTGATAAAGCTGTCAAAGTGTTTGATCAAATCACAGGTGAGAAGAGTGTTGTTACATGGAATACTATGATCATGGGGTTTGCGGTGCACGGAGAAGCGAACAGAGCGCTAGAGATATTCGAGAAATTGAAGGACTATAGCGTCAAGCCTGATGATGTCTCATACTTAGCTGCTTTAACCGCGTGTAGACATGCGGGATTAGTGGAGTATGGTATATCTATATTCAACAGCATGGCTTGTAATGGAGTTGAGCCTAACATGAAGCATTACGGTTGTGTAGTTGATCTGTTAGGCCGTGCAGGAAAGCTGAGAGAAGCTCACGATATAATATGTTCGATTTCGATGTTTCCAGATCCTATTTTGTGGCAAAGCCTTCTTGGAGCTTCAGAGATTCACAAGAATGTTGAAATGGCTGAGATAGCTTCTAAGAAATTGATTGAAATGGGTGTTAACAACGACGGGGATTTCGTGTTGCTATCGAACATTTATGCAGCGCAGGGACGGTGGAAAGACGTAGGACGAGTGAGAGATGCTATGGAGACCAAACAAGTGAAGAAAATTCCAGGTCTTAGCTACATAGAAGCCAAAGGAACGATTCATAAATTCTACAATAGCGATAAGAGCCATGAACAATGGAGCAACATTTATGAGAAAATCGATGAGATCAGGTATGTAAGAGAACAAGAAGCCATGTTTATTTCGGTTTAAATCGTTTCAGTTTGGTTTGCGATTTACCTTTTTCTTGCGTTTTTGGGTATGATGAGGTTAGGTTCAAGATAAGGGAGGATGGTTACGTGGCGCTAACAGGACTTGTATTGCACGACATTGGAGAAGAAGAGAAAGAGAACGCTTTGTGGTATCACAGCAAGAAATTGGCTGTGGCGTATGGACTGATGATTATAGATTATGCGAAAGAGGAGAGTCGGGTGAGGGTTATAAAGAACTTGAGGATATGTAGGGACTGTCACGTTGTCTTCAAACATATCTCAAAGGTTTATAATAGAGAGATCATTGTGAGGGATCGAGTTCGGTTTCATAGGTTTAAAGATGGTTCTTGTTCTTGTAGAGATTATTGGTGATGTTACAAATTTAAGAGGCATTGATGATTACGTATTCGATATCTAAGCTTCTCAAGATGTCGCTATCTATGAATTAATATCGTGCTTCATGTTCTCTTTGTTAATTTTTAATCTTTGAATAATGTGGTAACGACTTGAGAGGAATCTTAATCATCTACTTCGAATTAGCTTCAAAGATGATTTATTGCCACATGAGGCTCGTGATAGATTTAACGATGATTAGTAGTGGCAAAGGCCAGTGAAGCATAGTTATACTCATCTCCATCACAATACACTAATTTTAGTTACCACTATGTGATCTAATTTAAAGATCGTTAATGTTTTTATTTATGAGATTATTGGTGGAGCCTGGTTGGTTCGGGATTCGAATGGTGAAGCAGTTTTCCATGCTCGGGATGCCTTTGTCACTTCTCCGTCTCGACTTGAGGCCAATTTTCAGATCATTGAATGGGCCCTTCAAAGCCTCTTGGAATTCCGAGTGTAGGATGTCAAAATCTGGTGTGATTCTTCAACAGCTATTGAAGCCGTGCAATATGGCAGAAAGTGACCCAGATTTCGATCTATCTTTGATCGTATTATTTGTCTTACTAGGAAGTTTCGTAATCTCAAGTTCCGATTATCTCACTACAAAGCAAACTCATTGGCACGGCTTAGTTATCTATCTTATTTATCTTATTTATCTATTCGAGGCCCGGCTTAGTTACATTCGCATATCGCCGAGGAAAATCGGTTGTGATTTCCATGAGTGCAATCGTTTAAATGTTGCTCTGGTTTTGTTTTCATTATCTCTGTTTCGAACTATTGTTTATGGTGTTGAAGTTTTTTTTTTTCTTCGACCTTGAATGAACGAATATTATGAGTATAAAAAGACAAAAAAAAAACTAGTTAGTAGCTACTGCGTTCTAAGAAATTTAAAATTGTTATAAACTAATATATATATATATATATGTAATTTAGTTAAATAAAAAAATTAGAAAATGGAGAAGAAAGAGACGTAAGAAGGAGGTAGAGATGGAGAGTGAAACTCTTCTACTTATTATTATGACTTGATTTCTTATGTTGTACATTCACTTATTTTTAGTGAAAGAAGATGAAAGAGATAATGACATGTGTTATGGTGACGAAGCTATCAACTTAACAGATAGGAAGACAAGTGGCTACAAGGATGGAGAATTGGACAAATGTCCCATAATGTGGCAAGATGATGAAAACTCACTATTTTCTTAATACTCCCATTGAGTATTCATCACTATTCATGGATTATGTATTGTCTCATTAAAAATTTTATGATGGAAAAATCCATTGGGATAAAAACCATAACAAGAAAAAAGGGCAGTGAGCGCTATCTCCCCTTGAAAAATATGGATGTACTCTTCGTTTCAGAGATTTTGTAAATGATCTATATTCTCGATCACCCTCTTTGTTTCTCTTGATCTCAACGATGTTTGACATATATTTTGAAAAAGAGATAAACCTTCATCATTGACATTCTCCTTTAATGTATATTTTTTGTGTGTTATTTGCTGCCTCATTAAAAACCTTGTCATTGAAAAATCCAGTGGGATAAAAACCATGATAAGGGAAAAAGAGTGCAACCACACACAACATCATATGTCTCCCCCTTAAAGTGTCATCTTCATAAGATGCATTTCGATCTCAACTTTCTGATTTTTCTTGAGTTCTTGACTGTAAGAGAAGAGTCTATGAAGAATAAGTTCTTTTCATGTCGCTTTTGATATAAGTTCCCTTGAATTGGATGACACATACAACAATTTCTTTAAACAATATTATTGGCTTATCAATGTGAGTATTCTGCTTGATTGTTGTGTATGTTGGGGGTATTAATCTAAGCCACATTGATTCTGTACATGCCTCTTGAAGCGCAATAATTTTGGCATGAATTGAACAAGTGACGACCAAAGTTTGTTACTGAGAATGCCATGGGGTTGTTGTTTTGCGACATATCTTTATATGGATTCGATATAAATCCTACGTAGGAGATGAGTTATACCCTGCAAGTAATTTAGTGGCAAATACTATTTCTTGTCTAATACAATTTGCAAGATATAAAAGTCTACCGTTAGTACACATATAAAGTACTTCAGGATATAGTACTTTCTTGTTATCTTTACAAGGTCTGAATGAATATTCTTCAACATTCAGAGGTCTACTGATCATTTTAGTACTCAAGGATTTGCTTTATTCATAATAAACATTCTAAGATTCTTTTTGTATAATTTCATTGTTGCATTGATAACACTATTTATTACCGGTTTTAGAGTCAGTTTATTAACAAATCTTGAGTCTTTTCAATAAGAACAAGATAGCTTTTGGTACTTTTAGGTAATTATAGATTTGTACACTTGCTGGAGTCAAAAAGAAGGTTCTAGAGTGAAAATGGATCAAAGCTCGTCAAGAGGAGAAAAGTCAAGGATGAAGAACCGATCGGTGCTTCATGTTACACCGATCGTTGTGCCGAATTTAAAGTTTTCATTTTTATAATTCTAGGGCTTCTCTTGTTTATATAAATAGAGGACTCGCCTAAGAGAAAGAAATCAAATCTTAGAGACGAAAAACTCAGTTTAAATAGCTTTAAGGTGTAAACCTTTATATATATATATATTATGCTTTTATTTTATATTTAGTTCTTCATCTATTTCTACCATGCATATTCTTTGCATTTGTAAGTAGATCTTTTCATATAGATTTATACTAGGGTTCTCATGAGATTATTCATATTGTTAGTCATCATAGATTTCTCTTAATACCTTGTTTAATTTGGCCAACTAGCCTCTGCCCTAAATCTATTTCATCATGGCACCAAAAGTGTTGTTCAATGGATATAACTATCTTTGATGGTCAAAGTGTCTATTGTCAACAACATTTGCGATTTATACTTTGTGAGCATATTAGATTAGGTTCTCAATGCATGCATGATTCTCTTCCAAAAAATGACAGTTATTTATTGCTAGGGAATATGTTGCATATATAGTTATGTTACGCAACAGTGGGATAACTTACATTCGTAATCTAAGCTCTAGACGGTTCATAATGAATCTCATATAATTACTGCATGCATATGCATGAATCCCTGATTTGATTCTTGTAATTAATATTTATTTATTCAATTTTAGGATGTTAGTGTCAATGAGTTTCAAGTAAACTCCTTTGGATCCTAGCTTTATTCAAATCACCTTAATTCTTCATTTACTCTATTGATCTTTGTGGATTCGATCCTTTAGTACTATTGTGATTGCTACTATGCACTTGCTGTATATTCAGAGTTAAAACCTCTGTGTATCAAGTTTTAGCGCTGTTGTCGGGGATCAATATGAGTGTTTTTGAATTCGTGATTTAGATTTATTCTACGAGTTTATTTTCTGTATATAATTACTAACTTACTCTAATTTTTGTTCATCTCAGGTTTATGCAAAGAAGAAGTCAAGGATCTTCTAACTCTCTTAATCCACCTAATACCAAGCTAACACTTTTAGAGAGGAGAAATCAGAAACAGAAAGAAACAGATATGGCTGGGAATTTTGATCAAAACACACTTGAAAACAAGTAAGATCCACCTGTTGCACGGTTACCGATCGGTAACAAGAACCTTTAGGCACCGATCGGTGATAACCAGTTGCTGATACTTGAAGCTGCATGACCATGGACTCTTAGTGAATACAACACACCGAACTGGTTCTATGCTGATAGATCCGCTATTCATCTACCTATTCCGAGGACTACAAGATCAAGCCGAAAATCTTTACTATAGCGTACAACTGTGCACTTGTAGTGATTGAGAATGTTAAAACCTGAGATATCAGCATGCAATGAAACCCTAATTAGATGTCTACTAATCATTTTAGTACTCAAGGATTTGCTTTATTCATAATAAACATTCTAAGATTCTTTTTGTATAATTTCATTGTTGCATTGATAACACTATTTATTACCGGTTTTAGAGTCAGTTTATTAACAAATCTTGAGTCTTTTCAATAAGAACAAGATAGCTTTTGGTACTTTTAGGTAATTATAGATTTTTACACTTGCTGGAGTCAAAAGAAGGTTCTAGAGTGAAAATGGATCAAAGCTCGTCAAGAGGAGAAAAGTCAAGGATGAAGAACCGATCGGTGCTTCATGTTACACCGATCGTTGTGCCGACTTTAAAGTTTTCATTTTTATAATTCTAGGGCTTCTCTTGTTTATATAAATAGAGGACTCGCCTAAGAGAAAGAAATCAAATCTTAGAGACGAAAAACTCAGTTTAAGTAGCTTTAAGGTGTAAACCTTTATATATATATATATTATGCTTTTATTTTATATATGTTCACCAAGTGCAATAATTTCAAGTGTTGTTGGCTAATGACACTTTGCTCATCAAGGATAGATCAATTGATTTAAAAACACTTTTGGTGTCACAATAAGATCGATTGAGAGCAGAGCCTAATTGGTCAAGTTAGACAAGGTATGAAGAACAATCATAGATGAAGAACTATATGAATCATTCCCAAACAACATAGCAAAGATTTACATGATTATCCCCTTAGAAAACCCAAAACCTAATGATAGATCTACTCACACATGCAAAGAGAATACATGAGAGAAATATATGAAGAACTCATGATTGATTAACAAAAGAAATACCAAAGAGTTGGGAGAAAAATCTCCAAAGAATAAAGCTAAGAACAAGACCTTAAACTAGGAATTCTGAATTTTTTTTTATATGTTCTTCTCTGTGGCTGAAATCACCTATTTAAAAAATAAATGAAAACCCCTAAAAATGGGAAAAGACAATTTTTGTCTTTCGTATACCGATCGGTAACACTCTTTACCGATCGGTGGCCGCCATCTTTAATACCGATTAGTGAGACATTCATAATCGGTCTTCATCTTTGTTGATTTATTCTCTTGAAGATGCAATGCTCTAATTCCATATCCAAGTTCCCCTCTTGATTCCCACAAGTGTTAGTACCTAAAAAGACACAAAAGCACCAAAAACTATCTTATTCTTACAAAAAAAACTTAAAACTCGGTGTTAAAAGACTCTAAAAACTGAGACAAATAATGGTGAACATTAAAAAAAATAGACGTTGGTTGCCGCTTTATCAAACCATGAAGAAATTATTGTACTTCATGAAGCATGTAGAGAATGAGTCTGGCTCAGATCTATGATTTAGTACAAGAAGCAAGTGAAATAGCCACCAATAAAGAGCCAATAATACTGTACGAAGATAATGGTGTATATGTCGCCCAAATCAAAGAATATTTTATCAAGAGCGATAGAACAAAACATATCCCCCTAAGATTTTTCTGTTACACTCAAGAGCTCGAGAAGAATCAAGAAATTGATATTCAGACATCCGCTCAAGTGACAACGTAGCATATCTCTTTACAAAGGCGCTTCCTACTACAACATTCTGAAAGCATATTCATAGCATCAGAATGCATCATCTACGAGATGTATAAAGGAAAAGATTATATATATGTTTTCCAAGGATAGATTGCGTTCACTGTACTCTTTTCCCTTATCATGGTTTTTTTTTATCTCAATAGAGTTTTCCATGATATGGTTTTTAATGAGGCAGTACACAATATGTTACTAGTGATGAATACTCTAGGGGGAGTGTTAAAGAAACATATGCAAAATGTGGCGATCCATTACATGCCACCACAAGACACTTGTCATTCTCTCCAACACATAAGACACATATCTTCGTATGTGATATCCTCATCATCTTACACATGTCATTTTTTCATCTTCATCACAAAACACTTGTTATTGTATAACTCTCCCATTCTCATTATTAATATGTGTAACATTTTGTAAGACATAAGACATTAGTTATAACAATAAATCAGTGAAGAAGATTTCACACTCTTCATCTCCTCTATGTCTATTTCTTGTCTTTTTTCCAAATTTATTTATTTAATTAAATTACATATATATACCACACACAGATATATATACACATATATATGTATAGACATTTTAAATTATGGTTTATAACATTTCTTTAATTTTATGTATGCTTTGCACATTTATATATAAATACATAAATAAATTTAATATTGTTCTTCTGGTAAAGAGATAAAAAAAAGGGTTGAGGAAAGAGAGATAGTGGTATTGTAATGGTTTAAACAAGTATGATTTTAATAATGTTTGCTTTATTATTCTCATATTTGTTTTTGAACAAGAACTAATGGAAAATATCGAAGTTGTAAATGCACAGCTTGGCAATGGCATAAGTAAGAAATTTTGACATTTTTTTATTTTTCTAGATATATTTTTTGGTGGTAATATATGTTTACTTTAGTTGTTGATGGAATTGAGAGTTATATGACAAAAAGTTATGGAATTTGTGTGCTGGACCATTGTGTGATCTTCCAATTGTGGGAGAGAAAGTTTATTACTTTCTTGAAGGGCACATTAAACATGTGAGGTTTTATCTCTCTCTATGTATATATCCTCTATTTGGATTATAAAACATTTTGATATCATTTTCAGATTAAGACATCTATACAAGATAATAGTTAAATCAGATGAAACCACATTTTGATCTTCCTCTCAATCTTTGATGTCGTACTATTGTAATTTAACATAAGGAATGCGTCTTGATATTATAGAGAGTACACATGACCTACACTATCTTTTCAAGTATTCTTTAATTGTAGTTGGAAAGATAGTGTAGGTCAAGTGGACTCCCTTTAATATCAAAAGAGATACCTTATGTTGAATTTTAATAACACGACATCAAATTTTCGGGTGAAGATCAAAATGTGGGTTTTCAGATCTAACTAGTCTCTTGTAGATGTATCAATCTGAAAATGATATCAAAATGTTTTATAAACCAAACAGATGATATATATACATAGGGAGAGATAAAAATTCAAATGTTCAATGTGCCCTTGAAGAAAGTAATAAACTTTCTCTCTCACATTTGGAAGATCACACAATGTTCCAACACATAAATTCCATAACTTTTCGTGCATATAACTTTTAACTCCATCAACAACTTAAAAAAACAAATATTACCACCAAAAATATATATCTAGAGAAAAAAAATTGTCAAAATTTCTTACTTATGCCATTACCAGGCTGTGCATTCACAACTTCGATATTTTACATTAGGTATTTTCTAAAGCAAAATCTGAGAATAATAAAGCAAACATTATCATAATTATCCATGTTTTAACCATTACAATACAACTATCTCTCTTTCCTCATCCTTTTCTTATCTCTTTACCAAGAGAACAATATTAAATTTCTCTATGTATTTATATATAAATGTGCAAAGCAAACATAAGATCAAATAAAGAAGTTTTAGTACCCCTTTCCCATTAATAACTGTGTTAATATGTTAGATGAAAGAAATAAAAAAATAAATTTTATGAACATTTAGACAACAAGCAATCATGGTTAATCATAAAATTATAAATTAGCATGTTACCTATGCTTAATGAAATAGAAAGAAGTTCTTGGTATTTCTGAAGACTATATGTAAACAAATATGCTTTAATTTTTCTTAACTGATCTTCATTTATTTTTTTTTGTGGTTAATTTTTATGTTAAGATATGCATGTATTTATAGAGAAATAAGAACATATTAACATTTATTTAGATTTAATATTTTAGATAATGTTTTAATTTGGTTACCAAAAACTATATAAAGAATAAAGCTTTAATACTTCAAAATAAAAATCTACAACACTAATGGAAAGAAATTAATGTTAGTACTAGAAATTAAAAACTTACTCGAAAGATTTGTTCAAAAACAATTAAAATTTATAATCAATAATACTATTAGTTTGACCAAACAAAATGGAACTTCATAATTATTGATTTCATTAGGTTACTAAAAATAAGTACAAAATATTAATATAACAGAAAAAGAGACCTTAAAAATATAATGAGAAAATAATATTCTTTTAAGGTGTTTGTTTATGTTATAGTAATATTTTATTTAAAAAAATAATATTTTTTTTTATTGATTATATAAAATTATAATGGTTTTTGCACAAATATTTCTAGTAAGTTTTTAATTTCTAGTAGTAACTTTAATTTCTTTCCATTTGTATTGTAGATATATTTTTAAAGTATTGTAGCTTTATTCTTAATATAGTTGTTGGTCACCTAATTAAAATAGTATTCTTCAAAATATTAAATATAAATAAATCTTAATGTGTTGTTATTTCTCTATAAATACATGTTTATCTTAACATAAAATTTTATCACAAAATAAAAACATAAAGATCATTTAAGAAATAATAAAAGCATATTCATTTATAAATAGTCTTTAGCAATACCAAAAATTTAGATGTAGTTCATTAAGCATAGGTAACAATGCTACTTTGTAATTTTATGATTAATCAAGATTGCCTGTTGTCTAATTGTTCATAAAATTTAATTTTTATTTCTTTTATCTAACATATAAACTGTTATTAATGGGAAAAGCGATACAAAAACTTCTTTCTTTAGTTTTATGTATGCTTTTTTCTTTTGTTTTATGTATGCTTTGCTCATTTATATATAAATACATTAATTTTTTAAAATATTGTTCTCTTGGTAAAGAGAAAAAAATGTAACACCCCGATCCTGGGTTCTTCGGGTTTCCCCAAACCGGACCGAACAACGTTGCTCCTTAGCAAGATTTTCGTGCATCTAAAGTTAGGAGGCGTGAGATAATTGGTTTGACAGTTTACTCAATGAGAAAAATCCTTTCTATCAACCAGATTCTACATGCATGCTAAACATGTTACAACATGTATTCTTAAACATTTCTTAGGGCACTCGAAGCATTCAGTCTATCAACCTAGACGAGTTAGCAACATGCAGTAATCAATGCGTCATACATCACTTATATGCAACACAAACTTTTTTCCTGTACTGTTCGGCCATGCAAGGCTTATTCTCAGTGTTCATAGAACATCCATACCATCTTCAACCATTTTTGGGCCGCGACATATTATATTCCCTTGTTATTACCATATGCCGGGACTGCCACGAAACCCATGATACACCCTGTACAACTTTCGGTGTGGTACCATAGCTCTACACTCAGTTACTAACAATCAAATGCATGCTCTAATTTTGTTCTTCATTCTTTCTTATACTCTCTGTTTATGTTCATTCATAAATGTTATGTCGTTATTTCTAACAACCTAACTGTATTCAATCCTACTCCAGGTCTAAGCATACATGTTCTACCATCCTTAGCACACACAGAGAATCCACATATCATAGTCTTCACCTTTGCCTTGCTTTCCTTTTCTGAATTAGGATTTCCAGAACAAGAGTTTCCTGAAACTTGGTAGCAGCCACCGTAATCTTCAAACTCAGATTGCTGCCAGAGTTTTCAACAGGATTCAGATCTGTAAGCTTCTGTGGAAAGCTGACGTCAATGTCTTTCCAACGATATGTATATTGTCTTCTAACTTTCTATTGTTCATCAGGAAACGGCTTCTGAATTTGGGCGGCAGCAGAATCTGATCTACAGAGATCTGTCCTGGAAAAACGGTGATAACTTTCAAACTGTAACACCGATTTAGGATAATCTTTCGGCTGTGGCTAGATCTTGGTGTCATGCATATCTCCAGAAATTCTGATATGAAAAGGAATCTCTATGCTCCTCTGTTTTCCCTTTCTTCCAGAACCAGTCGAATCTGTCTTATTCTTTCTCTCTCAAGCGGCTCTCTCTCTCTCTCTTTCTTTCTCTCTCTTTCTCTCTACTTTTCTTTAGGTTTTAGATTTGGGGGTGGCTAATGAGGGACTAAATCTAGTGTTCCTTTTATATATGGCTTCTAATTAGTTAAGATTACGTTTGGGCCTACTGGGCTTTTGTGTTTAGGGGTTTTCTTAAAAATCAATACATGACTAGGATAGGGATGTCACGTAAAAAGTTGAGAAAAGAGAGATAGTGGTATTATAACAACCAATGTTCAAGAAAGCGCTAGGCGGTGATGACCTCCATTAGCCTTAAAATCTTAGTGGGCTGCAGCGATTTTAGGCGGTTTAAGCGGATTTAGAATAAAAGTATATATACACACATATATATTAACAAAATATAATATAATATAATGAAATTATATAATGTAAGAACATTAAGTTTTTTTAAATTAAATAAAAGCTTAAGACTAAATTTAAAGTTCGTCGTTTTTCTTTTGAAAACTTTTGAAAATGATGAGTAAGAATTTTTTAATTTTAGAAAAACAACTAATCCTATACCTTTACTTTAAAAATTCTGAAGACGGAGAAAATGAATTCTCAAAAGTTTAAATATGACATTGTTTTGGGATTTTAGTTTTTTTTTTCAAAACGACATGTTTTTACAATTTTTTTTTTTAAAAACACATGGATATATTGAAACACAAGGAAATATCATTTGGTGATTTGTAGGGTCATTAACAAGTATTTTGAGCCTCCCAGGATAATGCACAGGCCGTCGAACAAGGGTGGGGACCATGGGATAAGAGAGGGTGTGGGGGCCCACAGATGGTGGCGGTCGGGGTTAAAAGAGAGGGATTTGTCTTTTGTTTTTTCTCATCTGATCATATATATTGGTTAAGTTACCGTTAAAGTAGAATACATACACCGGATAAACCTATAAAGCGAAACAACAAAGCCTAATCCACCGAATCAATTAGCTTGGGATATCAGAAGATAAAAACAGTAACAGGAACATATTGAGACTAGGAAAGAAAGACTAAGGCATGCACTAAAATGAGGAAAAATAAACCACAATCTTTAAACCTCAAAACCGATCTAAACTCAAGAACTGAAACTCCTTCGACGTAAAATGAATACGTGAAATCCACGGCTTCTAAGCTTCTTATCATCACTTGGAATTAGTAGACTTAAAAATTGGGGAACTTTTGCTTCCTTAGGATGGCAACGTGGAAGCAACAAACAATCATACCTCGACCATATCTGATATTGGTTTCTAGTGGAGGAGTCTAAGAGAGCCGCTTAATCGACACACCAAAAACTTCAGGAGGAAGGAATGATGAAGGATGTGATCTGACTAAGACCGTGGGAGTCCCCCATACTGGAAAAAGGAGGATGGAGCAACCTAAATTCAAACGCAAAGCAACACACCATCCGATCTAAACCCGAAACAAAAATAGAGATAGCAAGTGTGGATACTGGATCCAACACTCAATATAAATATAGAATGAACTTGTAACAAAATCGTAAAATAATTTGTTTAGGAAATTGTACTGCTAAAGTTTATCAAAAGTGTGCATTATTACCCTGAGTAATTGGAGAATCTCCCCTTTTACAACGTATTAGGGGATTATATTAATACACAATATAGAATGAAATGCTCCTAATTAACTTTATGATTTTCCTTTAATGCTTCAGTTTTGATCTTGCTTTAATTGTTATAACGTCTTGATTTTGAACTTGATTGGGCTTTCTTTGGGCTCCTTTTTGGGGTTTTATCCCTTTAAACAGCTTGATGTTCGCTGCTCTGCGAACATCCATCTCGTTCCTCTAGACTCTTTGGCAGTTCGCTAGACTTAACCCTTTTGATCCGAACTGTTTCTCCTTTATTGCGGTGACATGGCGGACACGTGTCTGTATCTCCTAAATGACAAATCTTTGGTTCGGGATACGATACCAACAATTGCCCTCCAAGTCCTGCAAGCTGTTGTTCAGCTCAGGGGACTTAAGTAATTAATGCGGACGTATCCTTTTAATTCTTATTCCTTAATTCGCTTTATGTCTTGTCATCATATCCCTTAGATCTCGGTTTCAGCTGATCTGATTGCCTTGACACGTGCCGTTATTTATTTTTTAGAATTTTTTTATTTAAGAGGCGGGAGAACCTTTCCACTTCTCCACTACTCTCGTGACGGTTTCCTCCTTCGGTTTATCGGTAAAATATTATCTTTTCTTTTCTTTTATTTTTCTTTCTCTGTGTTTTCCGATTTATCATTTGCCCATTTTTCCTTTGTTATCTCTTCGTCAGATAAATCCTCTGTCTCCGCATTTCTTTTTATTTTGGCTTTCACTCTCGATTTGTTATTCTCCATCTTTAGAATTATGTCGTCTCTTTCAAAGAGATCCCCAAGCGAAGGTGCCGGAAAAGACAACTCGAAAGCATTGTCGGCCGCTGGAACTTCGTGGACTCCGAAGCTAGTTGCATGTACTCAACCCTGGGACCAATTTGGTCCCTTTTATAAAACATTATCGATGTCTAGATCCCTCGAGAATATCATTGAGATCTGCCGCATACCATCGAAAATTGAGTTTGTCCTCCCGGAACAGAACGAGTCTCCGGAGACAGTTCGTCCTGGTTATTTATGTGTCTATGAGATATTCTTCATGGACTGCGGTTTGTTCTTCCTGATTCTAGATGTTCTTCTTCTTTATCTTTACCATCTGGGAATGGCTATCCCTTAAATGGCCCCGAACATGCTCCACACCATTCTGTGCACGTTCACGGTTGCCACGGAGATCGGATTTTTGTTGAGCAATAGTAATTTTCTCAAGCTCTTCAATGTTTGCAGCTCAAAGAGAGGTTTGGGGTACTTCACCCTTTATCCTAATAGTGACAGGAATTTAATAACCGGACTGCCATAAAAGAATAATAACTGGTGGAAGCACTGGTTTTTTCTCACAGTTGACTCCCCCTTTGTCAATGGTTTGGCCGACATGCTGCAACGTGATTGGGCAAATTAGCTTGGTAGAATCTAGGATTCTTTGTTTGGTAATCATCTGTATTTTGTCTTCTCTTGTTTATGTTGTTCCCTTCTTTTTTCAGCCGCCCAAACCCGACCTGCTCCCTGTAAAGACTTCCTTGACTTATATAGGTTGGTTACCAAGGGGGATCTTGACCGGATCCACAAAGCAGGAGAACTCATGAGGAGTGGAGGACTTCGCGCTCTTGAGGCCTTGCCGAATCCAATTGACACCACTGGTAAGAATTTCCACGATAAACAGGGCTTAGAGAACACTCAGCTAACTATTGAGAAGAGGCTGAAGGAGCAGATCGATGAGGTTGGTAGGAAACATCAAGAAAAAAACTACTGCTATGAATGAGGGGATTACTCGGAAGACCATCCTTTTTGCGGACCTTCTTACTCATTCCTCAAAGTCTTTGTCCGGTTTGGGATCGAGCTACCGCTATGTTCATTCAACCGTGGTAGTTTGACGATGAAGACAAAGAGGAGGATGAATCTATTGTTTCCCTAGCGCAAAAAAAGAAGGCTTCGTTGTCTAACTTAACTCCTCGGGAAGATCAGCCGAAGTCCCGAGCGAGCGACAAAGGGAAAGATTCTTCGTCTATGCCTCCTCCTGCTTCCCTTCCTTCCGCTTCTCAAAAGGATTTGGGAAGCGGTTTGGATCGTCAGAGTAAGTATGATTCGCCTCTTCCAGAGAGCTTATCCCAGCCTTTGCCTGCTTTGGACTCAATCCTAGGAATTGATAGTTTCTTCCATAGTAATTGTTATTCGTGTTTTCATTTTAACTGGTACCTAACTCTTCATCTCTGATACTTCCTGACCATTATCTTTCAAAGAAGGAGAGGGTTGCGGACATCTTCAGGCAGTTCATGTCTCAATCTGGCAAGGAGCTCCCCTCTTTCAACCATTGGAGTCCGGTTGCCTTTGAACAGTATGTTCGTCAGGCCAACCAGATGGCTTAGGTATATTATATTATTATATACTGTTTTTTTAACAAAAATTTCTTTACCCATCTGCCTCCCCATGCTTATTTTTTTTTTGTCCATCCTAGCTTGTTGCCGGTCATAACGACGTAGTTAACTTCTACCAAATTATTCTTTCCAAGGCGGTTCCCAAGAAAGACCTCAAGATGGCTAAGAAGGCGATCTCCGACCTTGAATCAAAGAATGAAAAACTGAAGAGGGCTTCCAAAAAGGAGGCACCGAGACTTGAACATGCTCTCCCAATTGCTCCGCTCGATTTTCAACATCGGCCTTTGCTGACTCCCCTCCTCTTCCCGAGTCTAACTCTGATCCTCCTACAGATCGTGTTGATCCATCGGGTGCCATGGCCTCCAAGGATCCACCTCTGCCTACGGACGAGGTAAAATTCAATCAGTTTGGCTCGAATTTATCTGTTGTTAATGAGCTTTAATTGGCTAGGCTTAAGTATCAGTTTTCTTCAAGACTTATGATGAAGGGTTTACCGGACCGAACTGAAGTGGCTGAAAATACAGAGTCCTCGGCTAGGAATTCCTCGGGAGCTCCAGAGACTATCTGACTGTGGATGTTTCCACCTTTCTTAGGGGTTATCCCATTTTGTTTTAGACGCAAACTTGTTATTTCATGTTGCCCAGAGTGGGCTTTTTGGATTATGTTTGGTTTGCCCACGGGGGTTTAAAAAAAAGACCCATTACTTTTACAGTTTGGAGCCCATTTGAATGTTTGTACACAATCGAACAAGTATGTCGGGTTTGCAAAGTCCGACTTGTTATTTCAAACTCTAAGCCAAGTTTTTTTCAAGAGAAAATGGGTTGATCGGACCCTTACCATTTTTAAAGGACAAATGCAAGGATGTGGCTCGGCTTAAGATTTGGTGCACCATTTAGGAGTTTGAACACTCTTATGAGCTGTTAGTCGGTTCGCGGCCCGAACTGGTTGCTTTTTTTTTATCTAATCCTTGTTCGACTGCTTTTAGAAAAGGATATGGGCCTTAAAATGACCTTGGGCGAGTTGGCATATTGTATAGCTACGCAGCTCTAGAAATATTTCGACTTCTAGGTATTAAATGAGCAGTTTATGTATGATATAAATTCTTCCTCCAATACCTAAAACTTGACAAACTTTTGAGACAAAGTGAATCCAACACACTTTGTACCCATAATTACTTGCATTAAACGCTCTAGTCTGAACCTTTTCCTATAAATACTATGGTCTTTGATCGACTGGTTCTTTTTCAGTTTTCCCAGAGAAACTTTTCATCTTCCCTGAAAACACTTTCCTTCATCCTCGTCAAGAAAAACCCTCGTCTCCTTTTATGGCATCCTCAAGTTGTTTCCCTAGACCTAGGTCATCCCCTGATTCTCCCTCGAGTCCTCCACCTCCTTCTGGAGACGGATTTTGACCCCCACAATGTGCTTCTTCCCGATTTCGTCCACACTCTCCGTGGAAAGGAAGAAGAGGGTGGAAAGGAAAATTTGGCGTCTGGAATTAAACACTCTTGACTGGGAGAAGCGTGGTCTAGATCATTTGCTCTGATCCCTGACTGCCTTTGTACTTTCATCAAGAGTCATGAAAGGGGTTCAGTTGCCAGATCGAAGGAGGATCCGGAGCTCGGAGTGAAAGGAGAGTTCTTTGAAGACAGAATGACAATAACAGAGTTTGTTCCGGAGCCCGGACCTTAAATGTTATTAACTTGTTTAACCTTTTGCTGAATGGGCCTCAAGCCTATTTACTTTTGAACTTGTTGTTTAAATTCACCTTTCTTCTTCTAATCTTGCTTAATCAATGCTTAATCAACATTAAATGTCGCCATCTTGAAATTTTGATTTCTTTAGCTTCGGGATTCGTCTAATCAATCTGGGCTTTAAATGGAAAATGAATAAATTCCAAATTGATTCTCTGAAACTCGCTCCTACTTGATACAAGACTCAGACTCACTCATTTGTCTTAGTGATCACAAGGTTGTCAAAGACAACAAGCTTTGGCGGAAGGGGCGATGATAGATATAGATGGTGAAGGCGATTGACTCACTCAATCAATGGCACGAATAAGAATGTTGAATCACTCAAAACACTCCTAAAATCGTAGGTTTCTATAGACTCAAAGTGAATCACACACTTAGAAATCTAAAGACAAGAACAATCTCTCAAGAACTCGGTCTTTGAAAGAAAACAAAATACTTTACTAAATTCAATGATCAAGGGTGTTTTACAAAGGAGGTCGAGCTGAGCTTTTATAGAGCTCTCTTACTACATTCTAAGGACTAGAAAACAGAAATAAATCGTGCAAATTAAATGTATATGGCCGTTGGTGAATTTATGAAGCAATCGGGCCAAATAAGGTAAGTTGTGAGATTGCTTGAGTCTTGACAGCTTGGGGCCGAAGCTGGAGTGTCTTGGCACGGTTTGGAGGTCTTGAATGTGCCTTGATTCGTGCCTAAGAGGATCAGAAAAGAGCCGTTGTGGTTTGAATGCTCCTTGGTCCACATATGGTAAGTTCGTGTAAGGTAAGTGTGATCTTCTTGGACAAATTCGTGGGACTGGCTTGCTTGCAGTCTTGGGCATCCTAAAACAGCATGTAGTCTCCAAATGAGTGCTGGAAAACATCAAGGCGTGGCTGGAGCTGCTTCTATCTGGATTTTTTTGGTTCACTTAAAGTAAATCGACTAAATTGCTTCAAATTGGACTCCTTACGATTGGCTGGTTCTTTTGGCAATTTGGCTCGATCAAAGTCTTTTAAATAGGTGGTTTCTGAGTGAATATTCAAGTAGAACTCCTGTTCTTGAGTGGTTTGAGTTGTGGTACATGTTGATGGAGATTCTTCGGGAGCAACTGTCCCAACAACAAGAAAAGTCCCACTGTCGCCAATAGGATCAGGATCTAAGCCTGCCGTACGCACAGTACAGTCCCTCTCTGAAGTGGTAATAGTTCCACGAGCTTTCTCATAGAAAATTGAAGCATCATCAATCGTCTCTTCCTTGTTATTGGCTCGTCTGCGGGTGTGCTCTCCGGTCAGTTCAGACTCGATGGCCTCGTCATACCCTCCCCCTTGACAAAGTTACGACCTCGAAACTTGATAATCTGCACTAAGAGAAAGCAAGTTAGCTTTCATCCGTCTTAGGGAGTTTTGGGTCATACCTCGGGTCCATGAGGAGTTGGTGTCTCTTGGGGCATTAGGCATCTTCTTAAAATCTGGTGGCTTCTCATTAAAACCTGCAATATATCTAACACCTTTGGCAAAAATCAAGTGCATTAATACATCAATGGAATAATTATAAGCAGATAAACAAGTTTCAATTTGATTAAACTTTTGCCCATGTGTTACTTGTGTGTTAAACAAATATTGCGATTTATGGATCTCATTGGGGCAACAAAATTATTTTCAATCTCTTCTAGGTTTAACAGGTTTAGTATCACACTCTTAGAGTCATTGGAAATAAAATGGATAAGAGTGTTACTTACCTGAGTACGTCCCTGTTTGTTTTCCGTATGTAGCACGATACATGGAGGTGGTTTTGGATCAGGTAGATTTTCCTTGATCAGCACGTCATGGATGACGTCCATTCTCTTGTTAAGTCCAGGAAAATGCGTCATAAACTCTGGATTTAGCATGTGTTTACACATTACTGGTTCCTCCATTCGGTTCGAAGTTAGACTCCGTCGAGACATATTTTCTCTTTGGCCTTTGTACATGTCGAGGATACCTGCTCTTTCTGTGACACTTAAAGGAAAAATCAAGTGTATTATATTTGGAAAATAGGTACTTGAAACAGTATGCTGGAGGCTATGAATAATCATAAGAGTCTCCCAATACTTAATTAATTCGTAAGCATAGGAGTCACTTACATGGAGTTGAAAGGTTGTCCTCGGGTGTTGCTCTTCAAGTTCCAAGCTTTTTCCAACTTCTTGCTCCATGATAAGACCTGTTTGCACAACCTTTGGCATAGACAAGAGCATTATCCTAGAACTGGAATTTTCAAAACTTAGTTCAATACTTTTACTACTAGTGTCCGGTGAACTTAGCTCTGGTTCGATGGAAGCATTGCTTATCACGTGTCTCTCAGGACAAGTTGCAGCAAAATGCCCCTTCTTGTGACATCTATAACAGACTACTTCTTTGGATTTTGAAAAGTTAGAAGACTTACAGTTTTTTAACTCGCCATGTGTTTCAAGCTTTGAACTCGGATATTGCATGTGAGCTACAGCTTGTGGAATTAATTTCTGCTTCTCCTCCTTTGTTTGAGACGTGGGATTGGGCTCAGTTTTCTTCTCTAGAGCAGGTGTTGCTGTTGTCCTTCTCTTCAATTTAGAACTGTATGGTTGCTTTGGAGCTGACTTCTCCTTTGGGGCTGATTGGAACAACAACTTCCTGGAAGTGTAATTCTTGTTTAGGGATTTTGGCACAAAGGTTCGGTACATGCTCTGTTTGAGTAGTCCCCACGTGTTGATTGGCTGATAATATTGACTCCTAAATTCTTCTTGTTGCCACCATTCATGTGCTTCTCCAACTAAAGTGTCTAAGGCATAGGAAAGTTCTTGCTCCTTGGGAATATTTTGGGACCGCAGCCAATTCTCCATGTCGTTCTCCCAATGTAAGTAAGCTTCTGGTCCTTGTTCATGACGAGAAAACTGAATATACTGAGGTTCCTCAACTAGGGAGCCCCACTTACTTCGTCTTCCTCTTCTTCGCTCTCATGTTCATATTCTTCTGCGTACTCTGGTTCCTCACCAAAGTTAACTTCTGAATTTGCTTCATCAGATTGATTGGTGTATCTTAAACTGATTTGGGAATTAGTTTCACCGAAATCTTCTTCATCATTCAGATCAGTCTCACCTAAACTGATTTGAGAGTCAGTTTCTTCACACCACAGTCTATCTTTGTCTGGTTCTCCTTCGTGATTGAAGCCCTTGTTGTCTTTTTGATCTTCCTCATGCAATGACTCATCGCTGTGACTGATTTGGAAATCATTATCTCCATTCTGTGAATCAGTTTCCTCCTCGCACCAACTCTGGTGACTGGAATAATCTTGGCTATAATCTGGTGGCTCTGGTTCAGGCTCGACTCCATCATCAGACCAATAGGGGTCTCCTTCTTCTTCATATTCATGGCCGTGGTCCCCTTCAAAATTAGGACATGAGTACTCGTCTCCAGGCCATGGCGGTGCTTCATAGTCAGCTTCTTTATCGGACAAGGCTTTCTCCTCCTTGACTCCAATGGTTCTCAACAGCTTGGTAAGGACCTTCTTCATCAGAATCATCCATTGATGTGGCTGTTCCTGCAAGAGAAGAGAAATCTCGAGCTAGGTTAAGTGTTCAAGAAAAGGAAACTTGACAAATAATCAAAGAATGGGAAATTGACAATTTTTATGTTATTTTCCTGTTTATTTCAAAATAAAATAACAAATGAACTCCGAAAATTAAAAGGACAATTTTTATAGGTTTTTAAATTTCTTGAGAAAATAAAAAAAAAGACAAAAGATTTTTTTGAGTGTTTATGGATTTTATAAAATTCAATCAAAACAGATCAAAATCCAGAAGCGGTTTTTGATATGTCTGAGATTTAATTCTCAAACAAATACCAAACGGACTTCTAAATTATGGTATAAAATATTTATGGGTTTTCAAGACTCTAAGAAAGCAGAAACGAAAATAAAATAAATTTTTTGATGATTTTTGGATTTTATAAAATTCGGACAAAACAGATGCAAAAACTGGAAACTTTTATTGTTTGGTTTTCTTTTCAGAAATGAAATGAAAAACAAGAACTAAAATAAAAGATACAACCTGGGACTGGGGATAGGAGCTTTTAGCTCTGATACCAAAATGATACAAGACTCAGACTCACTCCTTTGTCTTAGTGATCACAAGGTTGTCAAAGACAACAAGCTTTGGCGGAAGGGGCGATGATAGATATGGATGGTGAAGGCGATTGACTCACTCAATCAATGGCACGAATAAGAATGTTGAATCACTCAAAACACTCCTAAAATCATGGGTTTCTATAGACTCAAAGTGAATCACACACTTAGAAATCTAAAGACAAGAACAATCTCTCAAGAACTCGGTCTTTGAAAGAAAACAAAATACTTTACAAAATTCAATGATCAAGGGTGTTTTACAAAGGAGGTCGAGCTGAGCTTTTATAGAGCTCTCTTACTACATTCTAAGGACTAGAAAACAGAAATAAATCATGCAAATTAAATGTATATGGCCGTTGGTGAATTTATGAAGCAATCGGGCCAAATAAGGTAAGTTGTGAGATTGCTTGAGTCTTGACAGCTTGGGGCCGAAGCTGGAGTGTCTTGGCACGGTTTGGAGGTCTTGCATGTGCCTTGATTCGTGCCTAAGAGGATCAGAAAAGAGCCGTTGTGGTTTGAATGCTCCTTGGTCCACATATGGTAAGTTCGTGTAAGGTAAGTGTGATCTTCTTGGACAAATTCGTGGGACTGGCTTGCTTGCAGTCTTGGGCATCCTAAAACAGCATGTAGTCTCCAAATGAGTGCTGGAAAACATCAAGGCGTGGCTGGAGCTGCTTCTATCTGGATTTTTTGGTTTACTTAAAGTAAACCGACTAAATTGCTTCAAATTGGACTCCTTACGATTGGCTGGTTCTTTTGGCAATTTGGCTCGATCAAAGTCTTTTAAATAGGTGGTTTCTGTGTGAATATTCAAGCAGAACTCCTGTTCTTGAGTGGTTTGAGTTGTGGTACATGTTGATGGAGATTCTTCGGGAGCAACTGTCCCAACAACAAGAAAGGTCCCGCTGTCGCCAATAGGATCAGGATCTAAGCCTGCCGTACGCACAGTACAGTCCCTCTCTGAAGTGGTAATAGTTCCACGAGCTTTCTCATAGACAATTGAAGCATCATCAATCGTCTCTTCCTTGTCATTGGCTCGTCCGCGGGTGTGCTCTTCGGTCAGGTCAGACTCGATGGCCTCGTCACTACTCATTTTTTCTGATGACTTGACTATATAAGGCACATAGCTAGGTCTTATCATTCCAAATTTATTTCCTAATGACATCGAGCTCCCGTTGCGTTAAGCGTACTCAAGCATATTTTCTAGCCCTGGCGCCGGTCATTTGCTCCCATAAACATCTTAATACTGCTTTCAATGCTGTCCTCGACTCTAATCTTCATCCTCTTGGCTAGGGAACATCGGTGATAATCCCTTGTAGATTAATAGACCGATTATCGCCTCGTGATCGGAAGATTGCCATGAAATATTTTAAGAAGGTTAACCCTTTGGTTTAATCATCTAGTTTCCACTCTCTCTTACACCTCCTTTCTAATCCTTGACTGTGTCCCTATCAGTTCATTGTTAAGTACAAGGAGCTTGACCGCGAAAGAGACATACTTAAAGTGCGGGTCCACGAAATGGAGAAACAGGTTCTCCGAATATCTCATGAGAAATGTGTTCTCGAGGTGCACCCCTCGGACTAGATTGTGTTGGGCTTCGAGGACTTCAGACACTATATCACTCCATGTATTCATGAGATCGTTGATTCTTGCGCGACAAGGTGCTCCAACGAGGACTGATTTGTCAGTTCATAATCTTCGGCTGGTTCTTCGTTCTCTTTAGTTTTTCCAATTTCTATGCTCGAGTTTGGGCTTATTTTCTTTTGTTTCTTCCCTCGAATCCACCTTCGCTCCGAATCGGGGTTTCATTAAATAAAATATATATTTTTTGAATTCAATAGTTGTGCCCGTCCCAACGGGCTGCCTTTGTACATGAAAATATATTGTTATTTGAACATAAAACTTCTTCAAATTGTGGATATTACAAGGTCTTCGAACTGGGACTCCTTCTTGGTCTGCCAACCTGTATACGCCATTGCGAACTATGTTCGTTACTTGATAAGGACCTTCCCAATTAATTCCAAGTTTTCTGGCTCCATCTTCTTTTGTGTTTTTGCAAACTCTTCGTAAAACAAAATCACCCACCTGTAAAGGTCAATTATTTATCTTTGAATTTTAGTACTGTGCTGTTGCCTGTTGGTAATTTTGATGCCGAACTAACGCTTGGTCTCGTCTCTCATTGATCATGTCCAATTCATCCTCCATCATCTCCGCGTTACATGACTAACTGAGGGGGAGTTTGGCTAGAACTACAGCTTCCATTCCGTAAACTAGGGAAAATTGAGTTTCTCCAGTTGCCTTGTGAGGTGTTGTTCGGTATGCCCATAACACCGGCTGGAGTTCCTCGTATCAGCCTCCTTTGTAGGAATTAAGCCTCTTCTTCAAATTGCTCAAGATAGTTTTGTTCGCTGCTTCCGCATGCCCATTTCCTTATGCGTATTGTGGGGTTGAATAACTCATCTTGATTCCCCACGAAGAAACAAAGTCTTCGAAGTCTTTGGAAATGAATTGTGATCTGTTATCCGTGATGATCTCATACGGAACTCCATGTCGGCAGATGATATTTTTCCACAGAAACATTTTAACCACTAAATCTTTGATTGACGGATATGTCTTGGGTTCAATCCATTTTTAGAAATAATCTGTTAATACTAAGAGATTCTGAACTCCCCAAGTCGACTTGTGCATTGGTCCGACTATATCCATTGACCAACGCATGAATGGGTTTGGGGCTGTAATTAAAGACAACAATTACGAAGGCTGATGGATTAATGCGCATTTGCTGAGCATACCCTGTGCAATCCACGATCATGGTGGGCCAGTAATATCCCAAGTGTTTGATTTTAAAAGCGATATATCGTCTAGAAGAATGATTTCCATAGAGTCCTTGATGAACTTCACTCATTATGATCTCTACTCTTTTGTCGTGGATGCATTACAAATACGGATCGCTAACTCCTCTTTTAAACAACAACTCCTTTATCATGCAAAATTTTGCACTGATGATTCAGAGTTTCCGGACCTGCCACTTATCTTTTGGTAGCTCACCAGTCAGGATATATTTTTTGATAGGGATCTTCCAGTCAGCCCTCCAATCATCAGAACAAATATTTCTAGTATTCTCATGACAAGTTCCCCTAAATTCAGGGGTCAAAGCCGTACCGAACTCTGAAGTCTCGCTTGGTTTGGTTTCTTCTTCCCCTGGTTTGAGTCTCAGTTCGCGGTCCTTACCCTCGGACTCAACTCTTGTTGGGGATTTTCTACCTGAGGTCCGCTAGGTGTGGACCCGGCTATCGGGGCCTCAGTTGCAATCACATTCGATACATGCTCTATTAAGCCTTCTGTTTTTGAAACTATACCTGAATTTGCTTCTTGAATCGGGCCTATCTTTTTACCTCTTCCTTTCTTTGACCATCCCCTATTCCTGGATTAGCCTTTAACCAGAACTTCTCCTTGACCAAATAATTGCTTTTGTGATCTTGTTACTGCCATTTATTTGTCGGAAGACATTATACTTTGTTCTGAGATGCACTCCATCCGAATTACTCTTTTCAAGTCAGGATCCGAGGTGGATGCTAGTGTTGCTTGTGCGTCCGCCGAACTGTTTTTTCCACGAGGAATTCTTACCAGTTCGAACTTCTTGAACTTTTGTGCCAAACCCTTGGCGACTGGGAGGTATGATTCTATCCATGGATCTTTTGCTTCATAATCGCCATTAAATTGATTAATGACAAGTTGGGAATCACAGTATGTAATGACTTCTTCTACTCAGGAATGATTCATATAGTTCTTCATATAGGATTATTCTTCATGCCTTCCTTAGGACACTACAAGAAATCTACCGCAAAACCAAAGGAATTTCTGACGGAATTAATATCCGTCGGAAAACACCGATGGATTTTTGATGGATTTCTGACAGAAATTAAAATTGTCAATTCCGTCAGAAATCCGTCGGTTTACCGTCGGTTTTTTCTGACGGATTAATATCCATCGGTTTCTGTCAGAAATCCGTCGGTTTGCCGTCAGTTATTTCTGACGGATTCATATCCATCGGAATATTTGAACGTTAATATAGCCGTTGTTATAGCTGTTAAATTCCGATGGATTTCCGACGGCAAGCGTTATTATATATATGTTACCATACTTCTCCATTCAATCACAACAACAAATTTCAACCCAACAATTCTAAAAAAACGTGTAGAGAGAGATGTTGTCTTCTAGAGATTTAAGATCGTGGATGGATGAAGAAATGTTTGATCCGGAGTCGAAGTTATTAAACGATGGTTATGCACGAGGTATATGCGAGTTCATGGCCGTTGCTGGAAATCAACCGCGAGTGAAAACAAGTGGTAAGATGAAATGTCCATGTTCAATTTGTCGCAATTTTCGTAATGTTAAGATAGAGATAGTTTGGCATCACTTGTATAGCAATTGATTTATGCCGGGTTACAAGATTTGGTATCTACATGGAGAAAGAAATTTTGATTATGGTAGTAGTAGCAGTGAACCCTATGTTGTGGATAGCTTAGGAGAACATAGAACGGAAGTAGATTTTGGTGTTGGTACCGTGATATGATCCTCCCAAGGAATCAACACTTTCGAGGGGTAAAACAAAAGAAAGGATAGATGGATAGAAAAATGGATCGAATGGTCGCACAGGAGATGCGGAATAGCTCCTGATATACCTCAATGTCTCCTAGGATATGATACACCTAGACGAGACAAGGTTTGATTCCCTGGATATGACACACCGAGACGAATCGAGTTGATCGTTGGATATTACACACCAAACAATCAAAAAGTTCTAAAAGAACTAAAGAGAATCACTCTCAAGGTTTTGAAAATAAAAAGTTGGATGATTTTATTCATGAACTCGGCATTGTTTAAATAGCAAAAAGAAGTATAAAATATCTAAGCAATATTAATTGCTGAATTAACTAAAAGTATTAAAACCAAAAAATGAAAATTATCTCTTGAGCTTCTTGAACTTCAATCCTACGAAATGGACTTCTTTTTGGGCCAAGAAAACCTTCTTAAGGGCTTAGTAGATGTTCCAGGATGCCAAACATGATTTTGTAAGCTCTTAAACGGACTGGGCTTGGAGTTCTTCAAGTACAGCACCAGATTGACCCCTTTAGGAAAATGGGTAATAACTTTGTGGTCCGGTATCCATTTCTTCTGTTCTTGGGCTTGCTGGAAACCTAAGAGATCTAGTAAGATTCTCCAACTTGTTTTACGTCGAGATCTTACCTGAGTTGGGCTGTGCATCATAATCTTTGGCTCAGTCGCGCAATAGGGCCTGAAGCAGATCCATGGAATTGTAAAATTCATATCTCCCAAGTCTGAATCGACATTGTTTTGATTCCAATTTTCACTGATCCTCTGATGATTCAAGATTCCAGAATAATTTGTTTCATAGCTTGAATCCTTCTGGTTTGGTTGGTGATATGATCATGGATAGCAAGGGAGCTGAGGAGCCTGGAGCTGAGGAAGAACCAGAGATAGTTGGGAGGATCACTCGTTCCAGAGCTAAAGAGATGGCCAAGGAAGCTCATTCACTCATAGCCGAAGGAGCATTCAACCCACCGATGATTCAAGTCTTCAACATCACCACTATAAAGACTGCACCCGGTAATGATGACTAAGTAACTTAGGTGAGGAATCTGTACTCTTTTTCCCATGATGAGTTTTATCCCAATGGGTTTTCTCAGCATGGTTTTTAATGAGGCAGATGAATCACTACGTCGAGTTATTTAGGAGTCATTGCTAGTGGGTAATAATGTACAAGTCACAGTGACTTTGTACTTAGTATTTTAGAGGCGCACCAACTAGGTTCCTGTGGGAAGGGACGCCTCGCTGTTTCTGTTTTAAATTAAAAACTGCTTGTTGTTTATTTTACAAAAAACTACATGATGTTTCCTTTATTAATTAGGTCTGCGTTTTAACTAGGGTTGTGTTATAAAACCCTAGTGGCGTGATCATTGTTAGGCAGCGAAGAATTTATGAAAAAAACTGAAAGTTTGATTTCTTCCCTCACTTTGATTCGTGAAATATCTTCGTTGAATCCGAATTTCTCAACACTTTGTGAACAAGAAATTCTGCTACCTGTTCTAAATCATCTTACCATCGAAACATCTATCCATAACAATTCACCAACCTGTTCTCCAAGTAATCACGCCCAGGCTCCATCCGAACACATCACTACCACCGCACCTCCACTCTCAACGTCGCGCCTCCACCCTCATCATCATCATCACGTCGACACAGCCTAAGTCAGAGTTGATCTAGGGAGATCTTATCAAGTGGTATCAGAGCCAACTCTGAACCAAAGGCTGAGAATTTCTCTAACCCTAAAACGCCATCTCCATACTGTTTTAGTTTCAGAATTTTGTTTGCATACCTAGGCGTTTTTTTTCCTTGCTGTTTTTGCTTCAGTTTCGTTCTATTTTCATTCCTAGTTGCATTAGGAATTCATGGTAGCTGTCCTTGATTTTCGTTCCTAGTTAGATTAGGATTTGTTGCTGCATCAAACCCTAATTAGAATAGGATTTCGTGGCTGCATCAAACCTAGTTAATTTAGGAGTTCAATACTGCACAAAGCCTTGTTGGATTAGGATTTGTAGCTGCATCCAAAACCTAATTAGAGTAGGAATTCGTTGCTGCATTATTTTAAACTTGTCTATTGATTTTATTAGAACCATTTACTGCGAGTTTTGGTAAACTGTTTCAGGTACCATGGAGCTTTCGGCTGAGACCATGGCAGCCCTCAACAAGACCCTGGCTGAACAAATCAAGGCATCAAATGAGACTGTTACAATGCAACTCAATCAGCAAATTGAGCAGCTCACCAACAGGTTTGAGAGTCGTTTCAAGGAACTCGTGACAGAGGCCAGTGCTACAGACCCAGACTCTTCAGAACCACCTAGTCCTCGTGAAGCTATCCGTCTCGCTAAGGGTAAGGCCCGTGTAGGATCATCCTCTAGACCAACACGTGCCAGAACAGTTAGAACACCCACTGGAGGTAGGGAGACCGTGTTTAATCAGAGGAGACAAGATGGCTCTAGGGTTGAAAGGCGGCCAGCACGTCAATCGCGCAGAGAGGAATATATTGCTGGGCATCGAGTATTCATGGAACCCAATCCAGAGGACTATGAGGAGGCAGAAGGTTCTGATCATAGCCGAGAAACCGTGAGAAGAGAAAGAAACAGAGGCCATGGTAGAGACTATGACCCTTTGAGACAGCAGCTGAACCACATCAAGATCCAATATCCTTCTTTTCATGGCACTAATGACCCCGAGGTCTATCTTGATTGGGAAAGGAAGATGGAATCTAATTTTCTGGTCCAAGGAACTTATGAGCTCAATAAGGTGAAGATAGCTGTTTCAGAATTCAGTGGTTATGCGCTTTTGTGGTGGGAACAGCTGGGAATTTCCAGCAGAGACATAGAGAGCCTCCTGTTACTACTTGGGAGCAGCTGGTTGTGCAAATGAGAAAGAGGTTTGTTCCAGCGCATTATCAGAGAGAAATTCTTAACAAGCTGAGGCGTCTCATCCAAGGTACGAAGTCAGTTAGAGACTATTATCAGGAGCTTGAAACTTTAATGATCAGGGCTGATCTGAGTGAGAGTGAAGATATGGTGGCGTCTAGGTTCCTTGGGGGACTAAACAGAGAGATTCAAGATAAAGTGGAGCTGCAGAATTATGAGGATGTACAAGAGATGGTACATAAGGCAGAGCTGATTGAATCACAAATTAAGAGAAAAATCGGAAGACCCACTTTCTCGTCCAACATCCCTAAGCCAAGAGAGATCAACAAACCTATCTATACTAAGGACACTAAGCCAGCGCCTACGACAGTTAAAGAAGGGGTTCAGACCGAATTTAAACCCAGGGCTGGAGCTGCTACTAGTCAGGTTAGGTGCTTCAAGTGTCAAGGCATGGGACATTACTCCCGGGACTGTCCGAATAAGAGAATGTTTCTGCTTCGGGAAGGGGGAGAGATTGTACCGCAGGATAGTTACGTAAACTGATCTTGATCTAGAAGAAGCAGAAGAATCAGCACCCATTGGAGAGATGTTGGTAGCACGCAGGACTTTGAGTGTTCAGGTTCATCCCGACGATAGAGGACAGCGTGAGAATCTCTTCCACACTAGGTGTGTAGTTCAGGACAAAGTCTGCACGTTGATTGTAGATGGAGGTAGCTGCACCAATGCTGCTAGTGAAGAGATGGTAAAGAAGCTCAATCTTAAGACCACTTCACATCCCAGACCCTACCAGCTACAGTGGTTGAACAACAAAGGAGCTTTGACCGTTTCGCAGCAAGTGTTAGTCAAACTAGCAATTGGGAAGTATGAAGATGAACTGCTCTGTGATGTGATTCCTATGAAGTCTAGTCACGTTTTATTAGGCAGACCATGGCAGTTTGACAGAAGGGTTATGCATGATGGTTATACCAACAAGCATTCATTTGAGTTCAAGGGGCGCAAGGTCACTCTTCTCCCACTCACACCAGGTGAAATCTATCAGGATCAGCTCCATATGAACCGCCAGGAGAGAGAGCAAGTTTCCAACAGCCTCTACATTAATCACAGTGAATTCTCTAAACTCTTTGATCCTGAAATGACTACGTTTATGTTCGTATACAAGGAATCCCTTGTTAGTACTAATCTTTCACAGGAGCTACCTAGTGCTATGAATGAGATTTTGCAAGAATACGTGGATGTTTTTCCGTAAGAGATACCACCAGGACTACCTCCAATCCGTGGGATAGAGCACCAGATAGATTTAGTGCCGGGATCAGCACTCCCGAACAGACCAGCGTCAGAACAAATCCCGTAGAGACAAAGGAGCTTCGAAGCAAGTAGAAGAGCTAATGATTAAAGGACATATCGAGAGAGCTTGAGTCCATGCGCGATACCAGTCTTGTTAGTTCGAAAAAGGATGGAACATGGAGGATGTGTGTAGTAGAGCAATCAATAACATAACCGTAAAAGTCTGTACATCCGATTCCAAGGCTTGACGATATGCTAGATGAGTTATGTGGATCAACAATCTTCTCCAAGATCGATTTGAAGAGTGGGTATCACCAGATCAGAATGAAGGAAGGGGATGAGTGGAAGACTGCTTTCAAGACCAAGCAGGGGCTGTATGAATGGTTAGTCATGCCGTTTGGTCTCACCAATGCTCCCAGCACCTTCATGCGCTTAATGAATCACGCCTTAAGACAGTTCATAGGAGTCTTCGTGATAGTCTACTTTGATGATATACTCATCTACAGCAAAGGTTTGGAGGAGCATTTAGAACACATCCGCAGGGTTCTAGATGTTCTTCGTTCTCAATCTCTTTTTGCTAATCGCTCTAAATGTTCTTTCTGCACTAATGAAGTTGTTTTCCTAGGCTTTGTAGTAAGTGCAGATGGTGTGAAGGTAGATGAGGAGAAAATAAAAGGCAATCAAGGAATGGCCAGCCCCTAAGAACGTAGGAGAAGTCGGGGAGCTTCCATGGACTAGCAGGCTTTTATAGGCGGTTTGTGAGAGATTTTAGCACCATTGCTGCTGACTGAAGTCATCAAGAAAGACGTGGGGTTCAAGTGGGGAGACGCCATAAGAGCAGCCTTTTACAGCCCTTAAAGAGAAGCTTATCAATTCCCTCTTTTAGTACTTCCGATTTTATGAAAACCTTTGAGATTGAATGTGATGCGTCGGCTTAGGTATTGGAGCAGTTCTTATGCGAGGATAAGAAACCAATCGCATATTTCGGTGAGAAATTAGGAGGATCAACGCTGTATTATCCCACTTATGCCAAGGAGTTATACGCATTGTTTCGAGCCCTTCAGACGTGGCCACATTACTTATGGCCTAAGTAGTTTGTTATTCACACTGACCACGAGTCATTGAAGCACCTCAAGGGACAATGAAGCTCAACAAGAGGCACGCCGGTGGATGGAGTTCCTTGAAACGCTTCCCTACATTGTTAAGTACAAGAAAGGTAAAGATAAAGTAGTCGCCGATGCATTATCCGGAAGGTCACTCTTGTTTCTACGTTAACATCGAAATTACATGGGTTTGAACATATCATAGACCTGTACGAGACTGACCTTGATTTTGCTGAGAGCTATGGCAAATGCCATAAGTTTGCTTTTGAAAAGTATTTTAGACAGGCAGGATATTTATTCTACAACAGTAGACTGTGCATCCCACGCGGATCTATTAGGGAACTGCTCGTCAGAGAAGCTCATGGAGGTTTGTACACTCCTCTCCCTATCCCTTCTCAACCTTGGACTCATATTTCTATGGATTTTGTACTTGGCTTACCTCGAACCAGAAATGGTAGAGATTCTATATTTGTGGTTGTTGACAGGTTCAGCAAGATGGCTCACTTCATTGCTAGTCACAAGACGGATGATGCTGTTGTTGTAGCTAACTTGTTTTTCAGGGAAATAGTACGTCTACATGGCATGCCTCAAGAGATAGTCTCAGACCGAGATACCAAGTTTCTAGGGCACTTCTGGAGAACCTTATGGGCTAAACTAGGAACCAAGCTGACATTTTCAACGACGTGTCATCCTCAGACTGACGGTCAAACAGAGGTGGTGAACAGAACATTGTCTACACTTCTCAGGGCGTTGGTAAAAAGTAATATCAAGTCATGGGAAGAGTGCTTACCACACGTGGAGTTTGCCTACAATCACGCTAAGCATTCTGCAACTCTCTTTTCCCCTTTTGAAATTGTTTATGGGTTTAATCCACAATCACCTCTAGATTTGATCCCTTTGCCGTTAAGTGTGAAATGTAGTTTAGATGGCAAGAAAAAAGCTGAACAGGTGAGGAAGATACACGCTAAGGCTAAGGAGAATATCGAGAAGAGGACTAAGCAGTACGAAAAACAAGCAAACAAGGGCAGAAAGGAGATGATCTTCGAAGAAGGCGACTTGGTGTGGGTTCATTTAAGGAAGGAAAGATTCCCGAAGAGAGAAGAAAAAACCACGGGTTGACGGTCCATTTGAAGTCGTCAGGAGGATCAACAACAATGCTTATCAGATTGACCTCCAAGGTAAGTATAACATATCTCCATCGTTCAATGTTTCTGACTTGCTTCCATATATTGCAGATACAGATTTGAGGACAAATCCTTTTCAAGAGGGAGGGGATGATATGATCATGGATAGCAAGGGAGCTGAGGAGCCCGGAGCTGAGGAAGAACCGGAGATAGTGGGGAGGATTACTCGTTCCAGAGCTAAGGAGATGGCCAAGGAAGTTCATGCACTCATAGCCGAAGGAGCATGCAATCCACCGATGATTCAAGTCTTCAACATCACCACTACAAAGGCTGCACCCGGTAATGATAACTAAGTAACTTAGGTGAGGAATTTGTACTCTTTTTCCCATGATGAGTTTTGTCCCAATGGGTTTTCTCAGCATGGTTTTTAATGAGGCAGATGAATCACTACGTCGAGTTATTTAGGAGTCATTGCTAGTGGTAATAATGTACAAGTCACAATGACTTTGTACTTAGTATTTTAGAGGCGCACCAACTAGGTTCCTGTGGGAAGGGACGCCTCGCTGTTTCTGTTTTAAATTAAAAACTGCTTGTTGTTTATTTTACAAAAAACTACATGATGTTTCCTTTATTAATTAGGTCTGCGTTTTAACTAGGGTTGTGTTATAAAACCCTAGTGGCGTGATCATTGTTAGGCAGCGAAGAATTTATGAAAAAAACTGAAAGTTTGATTTCTTCCCTCACTTTGATTCGTGAAATATCTTCATTGAATCCGAATTTCTCAACACTTTGTGAACAAGAAATTCTGCTACCTGTTCTAAATCATCTTACCATCGAAACATCTATCCATAACAATTCACCAACCTGTTCTCCAAGTAATCACGCCCAGGCTCCATCCGAACACATCACTACCACCGCACCTCCACTCTCAACATCGCGCCTCCACCCTCATCATCATCATCACGTCGACACAGCCTAAGTCAGAGTTGATCTAGGGAGATCTTATCAGTTGGAAATAATTATTCAACGCACGTATGTCTGAATCGCGTAAGCTGGGAATCACTTGACTTGGAAGTTGAATAACTTCTTCACCTGAACTCGGATTGGACCGATTCCACTTCGATGTGAACCTCTGATGAGTTGAAATTATAGTCCAAGGGGTTGTTGAAATGTGAAAATTGAGCTTGGACTTCATTTGATCTGAACAAGGCACATAGGGTTTCTCGGGTGGTAGGAGAATCACATCATACCGTTGAGATGGTGAATGATGCGTTTAGAGAGAATTTGCCATCAATCGTAATAGATGAGGATAGGGTTGAAGAACCAAATGTAGAAGCTAGAAGATTTTTTGATATGTCAGACGCAGCAAAGCAGCCATTATATGATGGGTGTAGAGAAGGTCATTCGCCTTTATCATCTGCTAGTAGAATGATGACCATTAAGATGGACTTCAATTTGGCAGAGGAATGTGTTGACGCGATAGCAGATATGGTGAAAGATCTTTTGTCTGAAAATAATCTTGCACCGATATCATACTACGATGTACAGAAACTTGTAGGTGGTCTTGGTTTGCCGTATCAAGTAATATATGTGTGCATCGACAACTGTATGATATATTGGGGAGAAGATGAAGACAGGAGAAGTTGTCGATTTTGTCATAAACCACAGTTTTAGGATACTAGTGGGAGAGTTCCAATTCCATTTAAACGTATGTGGTACTTACCATTGACTTCGAGGTTGAAGAGGTTATATCAAGATGAGCACACGAAAGAGCAAATGAGATGGCATGCAGAACATCGTCAAGATAGAGAGATTACACATCCTTTAGATGCAAAAGGGTGGAAACATTTTCAATCCATGTATCCGGATTTTGCATTTGAGAGAAAAAATGTGTACCTCGGGTTATGTACAGATGGTTTCAACCCATTTGGGAAGCATGGAAGGCAGTATTCGTTGTATCCCGTAATCGTAACACCGTACAATTTGCCCCCTGGTATGTGCATGCGTCGAGAGTTTTTATTTCTCTCCGTTCTTGTTCCCGGCCCTTAGCATCCGAAGATATCACTAGATGTATTCCTCCAGCCATTGATCTATGAGTTACAAATGCTATGGAGTCACAGTGCTGAAGTGTTTGATGTTTCGCGCCAGCAGAATTTTAGGATGCGTGCGGTTCTTATGTAGACCATTAGCGATTTCCTAGCATATGGAATGTTATCTGGATGGATAACTCATTGCCCGTATTGCGAAGACAACACATATGCTTTCCAATTGAGGAATGGAAGAAAGTCGTGTTGGTTTGATTGCCATAGAAGGTTTATACCGAGGGAGCATCCGTATCGTCGGTCTAAAACATTATTTACGAAAAATAAACAAGTGTTTGAAGCTGCACTTGATGAGCCAGACGGCAGTACTTTATTGAATCAGTTGAGAGATTTTGGTGCTGCGATGACTTCTGAATGTGGAGGTAATGGACATGAAACTGTTTACGGAGCCGGGGAAGTTCATAATTGGCACAAGAAGAGTATCTTTTGGGAATTACCTTACTGGAAGGACCATTTATTGAGGCACAACCTCGATGTGATGCATGTTGAAAATAACTTCTTTGATAACATAATGAATACGGTTTTAAATGTAACGGGGAAGACAAAAGACAATCTGAAGTCTAGGTTGGACTTGGCAGAGATTTGCGATCGTGATTTTCTTGAAATTCTTCCGAATGGTAAATATCCTTTTGCTCCGTACTGGTTGGATGCACAAAAGAAAAAAATAATTTTTTGATTGGATTCAAGACGATGTCAAATTCACTGATGGATATTCATCTAATGTGCGTAATTGCGTCGACTATGGAGAAGGAAAGTTTATCGGAATGAAGAGTCATGATTGTCATGTTGTGATGCAGAGACTTCTTCCATTTGCTTTTGCGGAGCTCCTTCATAAAGATGTGTACGAAGCAATTGCAGGTATAAATCGTTTTCATGTGTATTTTAACAATTACTCATATTTATATTTTATATATATATATATATTTAAATTTATGTATTTTTATTTGATGTTATGGAACATCTTCCGATCCACCTCCCCCAAGAAGCCGCACTAAGTGGTCCTGTTCAATTCCGTTGGATGTATCCTTTTGAGCGGCACATGTTCCATCTTAAGAAGAAGGTTAAAAATTTAAGTCTATTGTCACACTTGGAATTGAACATCACTTGCATATGTATATCCTAACAAATTGTGAGGAGATGGCGGAGTACGAAAGGTAAAAAACTTAATCTATTTAAATACTAAATTCTTTTATACATAAGTATTAGCTTTCAAAGGTTATATAATGTTGTTTGCTTTCAGGATTTACATGGCAATAATACGTAGCCATTTTCCGGAAATGACTGAAGAAGAACTTGAACTGCATAAGGAGAACGATTATATTACTTGGCTGCAATTTTACGTAAGTAGGCTATAAGATTAATATATAAATGACTTCAATTATTACGTAAGTGTTTTATATTAATTTTGTGGAAATTATTTTCTTAGGTTAATGAGGGAATTAGAGGTGGATCGGTTTTTCCGACATGGTTAGTGGAGTTAGTTACTGGCCCATTCTACATTGCGACCTCATACCCTAGGTATTGCAGTAGGGGATTTGCGTTTAGGATTCACGATGAAGGAAGGTCGAGACCAACTGCAGATTATGGTATTTCGGCTCAATCTAGTGATGTTGTATACCCAGGGATGTTGGACATGAGGTGTATTGTTTTTATGTGTGAATGGTATGATCCAGAAGTTGGGCGTGGGGTTAAGGTGAACCAATTTGGCGTCACGTCAGTAAATTCTAGAAGAAGACTTCGTACTTATGACCCATTCATCCTAGCATCACAGGCAGACCAGGTTCTGATATTAGTAAATATTTTATATTACGTGAGTTTTTGGATTCAATTTTGTTTCATTTGACTTCATAAATTACATTTGTTTGTTTTAGGTATGCTATATTTGTTACCCTAGGGTAACACGACATTTAGATCTTTGGATTACAGTGACTCCAATTAATCTAAGAGGAAAACTTTATGGAGTTTCTGAGCACAATGCTTTACAACCAACTAGAAGTGTTCCAATAGATCATGTTGAGCATTCTTTTGATACATTCCTTGTGGTTGATTTAACAGAAATTGGTGATGATAGAGTTCATTCAGAATCAGAGGAAGAACTTGGAGAATTTGATGAGGCCGAAGACGATATTCCTTCTGAAGGATCATTATCTGATTCAGAGTAGTACATTATGAACATTTGTTTTTATTTATATTTTGTATTTTTATTTTGTATTTTAAATATTACTTTTAATAAAAATTTAAACCACAAAACCATAAATAAAGAAAAACATTAAAAATCATAAACAAACCCAAAACATAAAAAAAACCACAAAAAAAAAACCAAAAAACCAAAAAACCAAAAAACAAATTATACACAAAACATTCAAAACCAAATTACATTCCAATCCATCGGAAATCCGTAGGAAATTTCCGACGGATTTCCGATGGAAATGACATTTTTACTTGGCTAGTCAATGTCAGTTAATCCTTAAACCGAGACACGTGTAACCATAAACCCGTTGAAAATCTGTCAGAAATTTCCGACGGATTTCTGATGGGTTTCTGGTTTTGTGGTCATTTACGATCCGTTTCTCTTGAAATATGTTTGTAGTATGCTTTGTTACTCATTTCAATGATAAAATATAAACAAATACATTGTTACATATTAAATATACGAAATTAGAAAAATTTAGTTATGGTTATAAATCATCGTTTTAAGATATGTATCATTGTCTAACATGTAGTCATGATAGTCGGGATTTTTCTAATTTTGATATATATGATATGTTACAAGGTATATGTTAGTATTTCATCATTGAAATGAGTAACAAACCATACTACAAAAATATTTCAAGAGAAACGGATTGTAACGACCATGAAACCACAAACCTGTCGGAAATCCATAGGAAATTACCGACGGATTTCCGATGGATTGTGGTTACACGTGTACCGCCTCAAGGTTTGACTGACCAATGAAGAGATATGCATGTCTCACTGCAAATTAATTTTCATCTCCTCGGGAAACTAAAATTTCACGTATCCGTCGGAAATCCATCGGAAATGACAGACGGCTTTCCGACGGATATGCGAAATTTTAGGTGTGAATCTTCCCGAGACCGCGTTTCATTTAATTTGATTAGATTCCGAAGGAATTTCCGTCGGAATTCTTTGATAAATAATCTCTTCTTCCTCGTGGATCAGTTACGCGAAACCAAAAGAAAAACAAAAACCTTCGATTTCTCTTTCAACAAAATCTCCGATTTCACAACTTTTTTTGGCTCAATCATCAAGATGTCTAACAATCCATCAATCCCATCCAATTTGTAAGTTTCCAAAACTCTAAAACTTAAAGATTTCTAAGGTTTTAAGATAGATGTTAGATTTAGGTTCTTGGATGTAAGATTTAGGTTCTTGGATGTTAGATTTATGTTATTGGATGTTAGATTTATGTTTTCTAGTGTTAGTTCTAGGATTTCTATGGTTAGATTTAAGATTTGGATAATATAAATTTTATTTTGGATATGATTTTATTTATCTTAAGAATTTATATGATTTTGATTAAGAATTTGATTTTGGATAGGATTTGAATTTGATTAAGAATTGGATAATATGAATTTGTTATGTTAAATCATATAAATTCTTAAGATAAATACGGATTTCCGACGGGTTTGTGGTTTCGTGGTCGTTTACGATCCGTTTCTCTTGAAATATGTTTGTAGTATGTTTTGTTACTCATTTCAATTTTCTTTATTGTTTACTTTGAATTTAAATAGTTTATTAGTTTATTTTAATTTAATTTTAATTTTTTCAGCAAGAATTTACTTGGGAGAGTCACATTACCACTTTGGTTAGAAGGGAGTTCCACAAAAAAGCGGCAATTATGTATTCACGGAAGCTGAACGAGTGGAAGGGGTTGTGGTCGAGGAATCTTGTGCCAAGGGAGTTGGTTATGAACCCGGCCCTATGGAACGGGTTGATAGCGTACTGGAGTGAAGACGCTATGAATGCAAGCTCCACAACCCACTCTGCGTGCCGGAACAGCGATCGCAAAGGAAAGGGTAAGGCGACGCACAATCTAGGAGCAACCAGTTTGGTCACAAAGGAGAAACAACTTGTAAGTTTTTGGTTTAATCAATATGTTGTTTTTTCAATTTTATATTCGAAATATTTACTATATTTGTTAATTTTGTAGTTTCGGAAAGATGGTGTCCAACCTTCTGCCCTCAGATTGATCAAAGTTGCACACACCAACAAGAACACCAATGAAATCCAAGATGGTGTAGCTCGGGAGATCGTGGACAACGTCAGGAAGATGGGTGAAGAGTTTCTTCTTACTCAACCAATCATTGAAGGAACCCCGCCTCTCAACAAAGTCCCGATCGAGAAGATCAACGAATTCATCTACGAGGTAAGTAAATTTTCAAATTTTAATCAATTTTTATTTTATTTCAAATATTTATTCAACTTTTCAATAATATTCAATTTTATTTGAATTATTAAAAATTTTCAATAATATTCAATTATAATTTTCAATACAATCCAATTTTAATTTTCATATCTTTTTTTTAAATTTAATTTTCTTAAAATTAATACATTTATTGATTTTTCAAATTATTATATTAAAAAAAAACATGGAATCCGTCGGTTTTTAGATCCGTCGGAAATCTGTCGGTTTTTTATCCATCGAAATCCGTCGGTTTATAAACATCGAAATTCCGTCAGGAATCAGTCAGAAATATTTCGACGGGAAACCGACAGAAATTATTCTGACGGATTTCCAACGAATATCCAGAAACTAGGTTCCGATGCGGTTCCCATTTCTGACGCGGTTCCCAATTCCAACGACATGGTTCAGATGATAAAAACCGATGGATTTCTGACGGATTTTGCCTATTCTGACGGATTTTCGATGGATTTTTCCGTCTGATCCCGACTGTTTTCTTGTAGTGGGATATATAACATGGATAAAATGAAGTAGAGTAAATTGCAAATGCTGTTGTAACCCACTGATATAGCATGACACCAATTGTGATATGATCCTCCCTAGAACCGACACTTGTGTTTACCTTGGTACGACTTCTAGTAGAATGGAATTGCTTGTTTTGGAGTTCTTTTGATGATGTCAAAGTTTGGGTATGGTCAAGCAATTCATTCTGAGAGAGTTTGGAAAACTCAGATTTTTTGTATAACACAATTGGTCCCATTGGATCTTTGGTCTTGGAGGGTTTGGTTAGATCAACTCCAAACAATATACAACTAGTGCTTGTATCAGTGGCTATCTTTTCTTTTAATGGTTGAACCATTTGGTCGTTGTTATAGTTTGGTTTGGTTATCGTTAGGGATGAGTAGCCCATTACGCAACCATGAGGAAACTTAGGATCTTCCACTGCATCTCGATAACTTTGCTTGATTGACCAATTTCTTGGGAGGTCCAAAGAGTCGATGAAGTTGAACCTAGATATATAGAAACAACAAGAATGAGAAGGTATTCCACAAAGAATCTTAATTTATCTAAAAGAGAAGACTATAAGAATGTTGTCTTTTACCGATTTCATTAATTTTACGAGAACGTTTTTTCTTGGGAAAAAATGATTTGCGAATATTTGATGAAGGCATCAAATGCTCGATTTCCCATGGTGAAACTCTATTAGGTCTTGAGAATAATGTAAGCTCATCCCATTACACCTAAAAACATTGTTCATTATTAATATGTTTTTTTAGTTCACTTCACAATATATTTTAAAAGAATGTAAATAAAGTGTGAAGAAAATTTTACTTGTAGCATTCGCCATTCCGAATTTTTCCAATGAGGAGATAAATCATTTACGCCAATAACCATTCCAAAGTATCTTAATCAATGAAACAAAATATATTATTAATTATAGAGTTTGAAACATAATTTTTGTAGTAGGCATTACCTTGTTTCAGATAAATCTTCACCCTCAAATCGCATCCTAAATCTCGAACCAACATTAAAATTATTGTTCATTGCATCTACAAATATTTTGTAGTTGACAACACATTGACTTAACCTGATATATATAAGAAACAAAATATAAACATTCTTGTTAATGAAACTGTTTTCATGATATTTTGATATAATAATTAAATGAATTTTAATAAGTTTTTTTAAATTACCTTGGCTTGTAAACCACAATGAACATATATTGGTTATTAACAGCATTCACTGTAGACGCAATTACTCCATACTTCATACACTGCGTTGATATTACTGATGAAGGTATGTTGTCTTGTTGATGACTCGCTCGTCTAATACCAACTCGTAATTCTCCATTGTCTCCTCTAGAAAATATAAGAAAACAGTTTCAGTCTAAAATCCAAAAATTAATGGAGAGGCCAAAAGAAGAATATATACCTAAGGAATACAAAATAATCTCCAGCAACCAATTTTTTTTTCCGTTGCAAAGGTGTTCCAGCCAGAGGTAAGTAAATGCCTTTGTAGTGTACCTACATGCAAAAGGAAAATTATCAGCTACTAATAAAAACTTTCATTGGTTTTTGATAAATATGAAAAATTCATTACCTCTATATATGTGTTTAAACCTCCATTCACGACCATGGAGGTCTTTTGCAACAATTTTAGAGATTAATACAACATATATACAATATTCTTTTATGATATGTCACAGGCTGCAAATCAACATATCTATGATGGATGTAGAAAATGGCATACTAAATTATCATTGAAATACATTATGATGACAACAAAAAATATGTGCTAAAAACCGGCATATTTTTCATTAAATCGGCTTGTTAATCGTAATAATCAATCTAGATAGTATCACCCAAAAAATAGATATAATGATAAGGTTACATATGCATTTCATGAAACTACTATTGCATTTGCTGATAATTGTAGAGAAGAATCCAACTTATATGCAATACGGTTTTGTGATATGTTAGATGCTGCAAATCAACCTATTTATAATGAATGTAGAAATTGCACTACAGGAAAATCACTCATTTATAGCGGCCAAAAAACGCTATGTGTCGATATCGCAGCGTATTTAAAAACGCTATATCTGCGGCTGCGATAATAGGTTAGCGAGCTTTCGTAGCGGTTTTACGTTATGCTATGTAAGTTATTTTTACAATAGCGTTTTAGTATATGTAATAGCATTTTTTGTGTTATTCATTTGTTATTTAACGTCATAATTGATACCTATATTGTAGCATTTTAGTTTTTTTGTGTTATTCTTTTGTTATTTAACGTCATAATTGATATCTATATTGTAGCATTTATCTGTTATCCATTTTTTGCAATGAGGACCTGTGTAAAACAATTTCTTGGACCAACAAATATTCATAAATCAGAAGATGTTTTATTAAAACCAAAGTACATGTTCTCGGGTCAGCTGCGAATTATGGCCATTTAGCATTGACCTGCGTCCAAGTCAATGAGTCCACCAGGTGTCTCATTGTTCCATCTTCAGAAGCATTACTGAAATGCCATTGCAAATTCTTAGACATTATCTTCGATCTAAACATCCTCTAGAATCTGTCTTTGATCGGGAAATACCTGAGAACCTTTGCTGGAATCCCATTTTTTGTCTCACCAGAATGTTTATGAACTTTCCATCTTGAAGCACCACATCTTGGGCAGCTACTCGTCTCCTCATACTGCTTCCGGTACAAAATACAGTCATTCTTACAAGCATGAATAACCTCATAACCAACACCAAAGACCTTCAAGAATTTCTTTATCTCAGCTGTGGATTTTGGAAGCACATTACCTTCAGGAAGCATATCATGGACCATAGTCAAAATCTGATCAAAGAAATTCTCTGAAATTCCACTCTTAACTTTAATGCGGTATAGACCCATAATTGCTGCAACTTTGGTGTAGTTTGGGCAGCTCGAGTAAAGGGGAGTTTCTGCATCCTCTAATTTCTTCTTAAACTCGGATTCTTCTTCAAATACTTCATGCGGTTCTCCATTCTTATTCGAGAACTGTGTATTGTCTTCATTGTCAAAGAAAGCAGATCTAAACAACTCATAGGCTTCTAAGTCACCACGTTGGTCATCAACTGTCTTCTCACTGCTTATATCTCCATGAATACTCCAGCAAGCACTCCTTTTATACTTTTGATCCATACCACGAATAACCAAATGATCCAGGACTGTGTTTATATCTTGATGATTAACATTCCGACAATCCATACAGGGGCAGAACATCTGCAGAGGATTACCCAACGTCTTTGCTGATGCAAACACAAAAGCACGTGCACCTTCCTCATACTCTACGCTTGCCCTGTCATTTACCAAAAGATTCAAATTTCGATTAGCATTAGATTCTAAGCTGTGTACAAGATTTTGACAAAATTAAAAATACAAGTCCATACCTCGGAAGCCAAACCCATGACTTGTCCATTTTACAACACCGCAACAGCTCCCACACCAAATTGAAATCAAAGAACAGTGAAATCAGACCCAGAAATAGTGAAACAAACGAAATCGATAACCTAAATTGAAACCACTAATTGAAACGATGACCTTCTGAAATTAGCCCCAAATTGAAACGAAAACCCTAAAATTTCTCAAACCCTTTTCTCAAAGATGTTTGTAAACCAGCGATAATAGTTTCTCAACCCTAAATATCTATGACATCAAGCAGCAAGAACCAAATTAAAGCTAACCTTGAATCGAAAATTTTTGCTTCTGACAAATCGAGGTTGATTAGGAGGCGGACAGCTTTGGAAATCGATGTGCACGATAGCAGGAGGAGAGTGAGAATAGAAGAGGAGCTTGAGAAATCAAAGAAGATGCGAAATCTGAAAGTGAAACTAGCGGGAGAGTGAAAGGAGATGAAT
>CM051364.1:13703816-13753816 GCA_028015245.1 Cardamine occulta | reverse complement strand
TTCTCTAAGTGAGATGAGAGGGAACGAGAATGGAGGGATTCTGAAAATTTCACTAAGTGTTAAGCGGGGCAAATAAGTTTATTAATTTGTCTTCCCGCTTTCAACTTAGATAGCGTTTTAAAATAATAATGCTATGTATTCTAAGCATCACCATTTTTTTCAATACAGCCGATAATTTCATAGTGTTTACAAAATAACAAACGCTATGAAAAACTAAACCATAGCAAAATAACAAGAAACACTATAATGCACCGCTATAAATGCCTCATATTCCTGTAGTGTTGGCAGCCTTTTTTTTATTGGCATCTGATGACAATAAAAAAACGCATGTTTTAAAAATTGGCTAATTTTCCGTTTAATCAACATGTTAATCATAATGATCAATCCAGATGGTATCACCTATATAATAGATATCATAATATGCATTTTATGAAACTACTACTGCATTAACTGTTAACTGTATAGAAGAATCTAACATATATGCAATAAAATTTTATTTTTATGATATGTTAGACGATGTTAATCAACCTATCTATGATAAATATACATAATGGCAGTCTAAATTATCATTGACATCTATTCTGATTACATTAAAAATATATGTGCTAAAAATTGTCTAAGTTGCCGTTAAATCGGCTTGTTAATCGTCATAATTAATCTAGATAGTATCACCCAACAAATATATATCATGATAACGTTACATATGCATTTTATTGAACTACTACATCATTTGCTGATAATATTAAAGAAGAATCCAACATATATGCAATACAACCTATCTACGATGACAATAAAAACTCATGTTCTAAAAATCGACTTATTTGCTGTTTAATCGGCGTGTTAATTGTAATGATCAACCCATATGATATGATCTAGAAAATAGATCTCATGATAAGGTTACAGATGTATTTCATGAAACTACTACTGCATTTGCTAACAACTGTAGAGAAGAATCCAACATATATGCAATATAGTTTTATAATATGTTAGATGATGCAAATCAAATAATCTACGTTGACAATGAAAACCCATGTTTTAAAAATTGGCTGATTTGCTGTTTAACCAACTTGTTAATCGTAATGATCAATCTAGATGGTAAGATCTAGAAAATAGATATCATGATAAGGTTACAGATGCATTTAATGAAACTAATACTACATTTACTGATAATTGTAGAGAAGAATTCCACATATATGCAATATTTTTTTATTATATGTTAGACGCTGCAAATGAACCTATCTTTGATGGATGTAGAGAATGGCAGCCTAAATTATTATTGGCATCTAATGACAATAAAAAAAACTATGTTTTAAAAATCAGCCGATTTTTTGTTTGATCAGCAAGTTAATCATAATGATCAATCTAGATGGTATCAATAAAAAAATTGGTTGTTTTGCTTGTTAACAACTTTTTAATTGTAATAATTAATCCAGATAGTACACCTAAAAATAGATATCATGATAATGTTATAGATGCATTTCATGAAACAACTACGACATTTGCTAAAAATTGTAATGAAAATCAGACAGATATGCAAGACAGATTTATGATACATTAGACGTTGCAAATCAACATATCTATGATGGATTTAGATAATAATAATCTAAATTATCATTGACATCTAAGATGATGACATTAAAAACTTATGTTTTAAAATTCGGCTGATTTGCTGTTTAATCGACTTGTAAATCGTAATGATCAATCCATTTGGTATTATCCAGAAAATAGATATTACGATAAGGTTACATATGCATTTCATGAAACTACTACTCCATTTGCTGAAAATTGAAGAGAAAAATCTAACATATATGCAACACAGATTTATGATCTATTAGACGCTGCAAATCATCATATCTACAATGAATGTAGAGAATATCAGACTAAATTATCATTGACATCTATTATGATGACAATAAAAACATATGTGCTAAAAATCGGCTTGTTAATTGTAATAATCAATCGAGATAATATCACCCAGAAAATAGATATCATGATAAAGTTATATATGCATTTCATGAAACTACTACTGTTTTTGCTAATTGTTCTATACTAGAATCCAAAATATATGCAATACAATTTTATAATATGTTAGACGCTGCAAATCAACTTATCTACTATGACAATAAAAACCCATGTTCTAAAAATCGGCTGATTTGTTGTTTAATAGGCTTGTAAATCGTAATGATTAGTCAAGATGGTATGATTCAGAAAATAGATATCACGATAAGGTTACAGATCTATTTCATGAAACTACTACTATATTTGCTGATAATTGTAGAAAATAATTACACATATATGCAATGCAGTTTTATGATATGTTAGACACTGCAAATCAACCTATCTATGATGGATTTAGAGAAAAACAACCTAAATTATTATTGACATCTGATGACAATAAAAACCTCATGTTATAAAAATCGACCGATTTGCCGTTCAATCGGCATGTTAGTCAAAATGACCAATCCAGATGGTATCACCTGTAAAATAGATATCATAATATGGTTACAGATTCATTTCATGAAACTACTATTTCTGATAATTGTAGAGAAGAATCTAACATATATGCAATGGATGTAGATAATGTCAGTCTAAATTATCATTGACATCTTATATGATGATAATAAAAATACATGTTGTAAAAATTCGCTTGTTAATCGTAATGATCAATCCAAATGATATGATCCATAAAATATACATCATAATAAGGTTACATATGTATTTCATGAAACTACCACTACATTTGTTGATAATTGTACAAAAGAATATAACATATATGCAATATAGTTTTATGATATGTTAGACGCTGCAAATCAACCGATCTACGATTGATATAAAGAATGAAAATCTAATTTATCATTATCTAGGTTTTTCACTAATCGGAAGAAAAAAAATCAGTTTTTGATAAAGCAATACAAACCACGCACAAATCGGTGAAAATTTGTATTATTCAAGGTAAAGAAGAAGAAAAGCGTCCAAAGAAAGTGGAGAAATGTTGCATGAGGCACGAGGAGGGAGGAAGAAAAAGGAGTCACTAGGTTTTAATAAATGAATTTTACTATTTTGCCCTCGACATGTATTGATGACTAACTAACTATGCTACAAATAGTTTAACATTATAAATCACTTGATATTTAAATATAACTATTTTATAATGTAAATTTCTTTTAAAATTCTCAAATAATCATCGGTTAATTAGTGATTAATAATCCATGCTATACTCAGTCCTTCATTGCCCGATTAACACCTAGTGAATTTTAAAACATGGATATAAACTTATAATAACTTTAGTGAAATTTGATGGATTCATGGGCTGAAATAATTAAAGAATATTTGCTACCAAATAGTCTTTCGGTCGAAAATTACTATGAAATACAAAAGGTGGTTGAGAGTCTTGGGTTACCATAAGAAATTATTGATGTGTGCATTGATAATTGCATGATTGTATGGAAAATGATGATAAGCTGCAGGAATACTGATTTTGAGGGAAGCCAAAATATCAACCTACTAGTGGAAGAACGTGTGTGTCATAGAAACGCACGTAGTACTTACCGATCACTGATCGATTGAAAGGCATTTATCAATCGGAAAGGATATCCACGGTAATGAGATGACATGCAAAACATTTCACTATAGACGGGGAGATTACACATCCATTGGATGCAAATGTGTGTAAATACTTTTAAACCGCTACAAGAAAACCTGCAGTTTACGACCTACGAAATCGTCTCTAATCGGTTACAAAGTCCAAATTTGAGAGTAATACGCGACTATTTAAAGTGGTCGGTAATAATTGGTCGCAAATCATGTTAGTCGCAAAACAGTCGCTAATATGCGACTACAATTGTGACCACCATAAATCGTCGTATATAAGTGATTGTATTATGACTGGTAAAACACGTCGTACTTTAAGACTGAAGAGTGACTAAAAAACATAGCGACTTTTTTGTGACTCTATTTCATTGTCGTGTAATCATGACTAGGATGTGACGATGTACATTGTCTAAGAAAATCTTAAATTGGTCCCAAATTAGTCTGTAAATGGTAGTTCCAAATAAGTTGCTAATTAGTAGTAGCAAAATTGTCACGTATTAGCAACTAATATGCCAGTTTTTTTATCTTGTCAATGATGTATGTGGTCAAAAATTGGTGATAATATAGCAACTTATGTGCAACTCAAGTTAGTCACTAATTAGTAGTCGCAAAAATGTCACGTATTAGCAACTAATTTGCCACTTTTTGGATTTTGTTAATGATGTATGTGGTCAGAAATTGGTGATGACATAGCGAATTATTTGTAATGACTCTGAATTAAGTTTTTTTAAAAAAAAGCTTAAATACTTAGAATAGCCAAATTGGATTTATAATACCCAAAATCATTGTTTTACCAAAAGATCCAAGCTACCAAAACATTCCATAACACAAACAAAAGAATGTACTAGTTAGATGAGGGAGAGATATAGTTATATGCTAAGGGAGAGGATGATGAAGTGTTAATGGAAGGTGAAGTGGCTGCTGCGGTGTCTTCTTGTGGATTGGATGATGTGGTGGCTGTTGTGGTAGTTGTTGTGGTGGCTGGTGGGATGGTCACCATAATTGCTGCTAACTCGGGATTGTTGTCCTTCAAGAATGTGACGAGCATCTCCAAGTTTTAGATCCGAGTTTGATATCTGAGTTGGTCATCACGAAGTTTTTGAATCTCTAAGTCTGCTAAGGGTGGATAACTTTCTTTTCTTTTTTTCCCTTTGTTGATCTTCTCTCCAAGTTGTCCAAGTCCAAAGATGTTTTCATTATCATCTGTTTGAGTTAAAATGATAAAACAGAGAAAAAATTTACAAACCCAACATAATTAAAATGATTCATTCCTTATAAAAATTCACAAAGAAATTGACAAAAATAATAATTCAGATTAAAAGATGGTCAACATCAGCAAAACAAAGGCAATGAACATCAATTATTCTAAAGTATCACACAATAACTAAAAAAAGAAGATGAAAAGTATCACTCTATAGATAATAACCATCAATTATTCTAAAGTATCACTGAAAAGTATAAACCAAAACAAACAATCAACATCAACAAAACAAAGGCAATGAATCCTATGGTAAAGAAGAGGAAGAGAAAAACGAAATTACCTTAATAAATATTTCATCTTTTTCTTGAATGGAGAGGTTCCGATGAGTTGATTGGTCTGAATTATCATCATCGAAATCGATTTCAGCCATTTTCTTCTCTATGTTCTTTTCATATGCCTCAGCTACTTGTTTGGCCTTTTGATCAACAAAAGTTCCATCTGCCCTTGTATGTGTTTTCATAAATACTTCTCCAAGCGAAACAGGACACCCCAATTCCTCCTCCTATAATGATAAAAAACATATTAATAATGTGGAATGGAATAGTTAATGTCAAAGAAAAAACTTTTTACCATATCTTGTTGAACTTGCTAGAATGATTTTTGACCGGATAAATGTTTGTGAGGTCCAAGACCACCACGATCAGAGTTACGGGACTGTGATGCATTGTCGCTCCTCTCAATTGTGTTGGGAGTGCTCCAATGCTCTCACATTGTAGTCCAAAGCGTTGGGGCAATCCAATGTGGTCTCTCACCACTCTTAGCTTGGCTAACTATTCTTTTCATCCAGTTTTGGGCGATCTTCATGAATTTGGCTTTCACAAGCTCGGTAATCCTGATATCCCAATTGTACTTGCTCTACATAATACAATATTGTAAGTATAAATGATACTAATTCATTAGTAAGTAGCTATAAAACAAAGAAAAATCTGAAGTAAACATTACCGCAAAAGTTCTGAAATATCTTTCTTGAATGTGAATTGGTGTAAAGCCCCAGCTATAGTAAGGACCATCAAACTTCCTCCGAAATATTTCAGAAATGACTCGAGTGAGTTTTCCTCTGTCCCGGTCAATCATGTAACATGAAAATCAAAAGAGGTTAAGAACAAATGAAATATTTAGATACTTGAGCTCAGATTTATACTCAGATTACTCATATTTATCTACAACACCCAATTGAAGGACAAATCTTTAAGCAATTACCATTAATCACTAAGCAAGTAACACACACAAAAATATCATCCTTTGGTCGAATCTGGTATTGAAACTAGACAAACTCAAGTATATCATAAATTGTATTTCAGAATCTAACAGAGGAAAAGAGAGCTTACCATGAACTCTCAACGCCGGTAATAGGATGCTCACTCAGTAGAGATAGACGTTCTCGACCAGGCCGAGCCAGCAAATCATCTAACATCTAATCCAAGTCTTGAAGTTCTGGAGGAGGAGCTTGATACTCCAAACCATCAACAGGCGACAGTTCATGTTCAGGAATCTCAACATGCGGCGGTTGTGGCTGTGTAGAGCATCGTGATTGTGAGTGATGAGGAGGTTGTTGTTGTTGACATTGAGCAAGTCCTGACTGTGGAAACTGTTGAGGTGGTGGGGGAGGTAGTGTCGAGTATTGAGGCGGCAGACCTGATGATGGCCAAGAAACTGACTGTGTCGCATTGGAGGACGGGTTCGAGGAGTGAAAAGACGATCCACCATCAACGACAACTCGGACACCTCCGGCGGTTTGAGTTATGCCAGGGATAGTACGAACACCTTTGGGGGCTTGAGTTACAGAATGGATAGTACGACCAGGGCCTTCAGTTCCGGCGGTTTGAGTTCTGGCGGCTACATTACTACCACCTTCGACGGTTTTGGCTCTAGTGGATATATTACAACCAACTACAGCAGATTTACCAGTGTCGCGACCTCTACTTGATCTCCCCCTTCCAGCCATTAGAGAGATCGATTAAGATTAAAGAGGAGATTAAGATTAAAGAGAAGATTAAGATCGATTATGACTAAAGGAGATTAAGAGGAGATTGAGTTGACTTAAGAGGAGATTGAGTTGACTGAGAGGAGATGAGTCGGCTGGAGAGAAAATATCTAGATAAATCGAGAAAGAGGAATGAGAGAGTGAGTTAGTAAGTTGCCTAGTAATTAACGAAAATAAGTCACACATACATTGCACATTGGTCGCAAATGAAATTACTAGAGGGAAAATTTTGGCGCCCAAAAGTTTGCTAAAAAGCCCAAAAACTCGTCTAAAATTTTCAAAACATTTTAAAAATTTTCACTACCGTCACAAATTGGTCGCAGATCAGTGGGAAATTACTAGAGGGGAAGTTTTGGCACCCAAAAATTTGCCCAAAAAGCCCAAAAACTCGTCTAAAATTTTCAAAACATTTTAAAAATTTTCACTACCGTCACAAATTGGTCGCAAAAAATTCAGTGGGTAATTTGTTACTTTTTTGGGACGACTAAAAAATTGGTGAAAAAGGTGTGATTTGTTAACCAGAGAATCGAACTGTTGTCCTCTTGAACATTTATATGGTACTTATCCAAACCGCCATTGTAATGTTTCGTGACATAGTTAACATTATCTGTATATTACGTTAAAACTACTCATATTACAATAGAAAACAAGATCAATCAGTTTGAATGGTTAAAAACAAGAAATACAAAGGAAATTAGGAAATTAGCAAACCATTAGTTAACATACATATAACACTTACGTATTTTTTCAAAAACTTGTGTAAACCATATAAAAACTTAAGTATTAATTGTATAATAAATATTCACTACCTATAGTAGTTCAAATTAATGCACAAACCTTGAATATGAACATACAAAGAAGTTTATATTGGTAAACTTTAAATTAAATCGCGAGGATCCCAAAATCGAAGCAAATTCGTCCCAATCTCATGTGTTTGTTGCAAACTAGTCGCTGATAAGTAAGTAATATGTGACTTATGTGTAACCGTTCTTTAATTTGGTCGCATAGTACTACTTTTCGTGACGCATTTTAAATAGTCACAATCTTGTTCATAAGAATTTTAAAGCTTAGGAGCAAAACAATCACTATTTATAATATTAAAACTACTCATATTACAGTTCTAAAAAAGACCAATCAGTTTGAATGACTAAAAACAAGAAATACAAAGGAAATTAGAAAATTAGAAACTATTAGTTAATATACATATAAAACTTATGTATTTTTGTAAAAACTTGTGTCAACCATATAAAAACTTCAGTAGTGATTGTATAATAAATATTCACTACCTATAGTAGTTCAAATTAATGTAGAAACCTTGAATATGAACATACAAACAAGTTTCTATTGGTAAATCTTTAAATTAAATCGCGAGGGTCCCAAAACCGAAGCAAAATCGTACCAATCTCAGGTGTTGGTCGCAAAACAATCGCAAATGAGTGGTTAATTTGTTATTGTTTTGGGACGACCATAGAATTAGTAAAAAATGTGGGTGTATTCGTTTACATGAGAATCGAACCCATGTTTTCGAGTATATTAGCTACGTTCTTTTCTAAACTGCCAGTTAAATGTGTCGTGTTATACTTCAAATATACATGTATATGAATGGGTAATTTGATATCGTTTTCGGACAAGTATTAAAATTGGTGGATAATGCTGGTATTTTTTCACTTAGAGAATCGAACCCCTGTTCTGTAGTATATTTGCAAGGTACTTTTCCAAACTACCAGTTAAATGTTTCGTGGCATACTTCAAATATACATGTATATGACTGGGGAATTTGATATCGTTTTTGAACAAGTAAAAAAGTTGGTGAAAAATGTTGGTATCTGTTTACTTAGAGAATTTAACCCCGGTCCTCTAGTTTGATTACAAGGTACTTTTCCAAAATACCAGTGTAATGTTTCAAGACATGTTTTACATTTACCTCTATATATATATATATATATATATATATATTAAAGACGTGAAACTTATTTTACAAAAATATAAAGTACCAAACATGATAATTATATGACAAAAGATTTAAAGTCTGAAACATGATATTTCTATTGAAAAGATTTATGTTATTCAAATTTTGAGGATAGGTTAAAACAAAATTCGTCTTCTGCTTCAGCGCCATTAATATCAAAATCAATTTCATCAGTAGTATGATGATTTTCGTCTACCAAACTATCAATGATGATTTCTTCAATCATACTTGTCATCCCATCATCAACTGTTTGCTGCAATATAACAAGCTTTTTTCCGTTAAACTTTCCTTGAACAACATGCCTTGGATTGACTTTGAGAACTGTGAGCCAAACTTTTCGAGGTCGCTTAGTGGAAGGGTATCGAAGCTAACAAACTTGATCAGCTTGAGAACCTGCACATTTCCAATATTTAAAAACTTGAATAATTTGAATAATATTTAGATAAAAAAGAACAATGTATACCTAAAATAAATGGTTTATAATTTTGATAACTCCTTAATGATAGGACGTAAACAATGGCTCTATTTTGCTTTTAAGTGCCTTTGCTAGTAGGGTCATACCATTCACAATAGAAAAGTATGATCTTTAAATTCACAAATCTTGGATATTGGAGTTCTAAGATATTTTCTATGATCCCAAAAAATCATCCTCGTCAGATGCTTCAGAATAATTTTCTCCTCGGACACATACCCCATAATTTATTGTTTTTTCATGAGCCCATGTTCTCGCGTGTGGAACAAATAACCTCTTGTAAAATACATCGGCCATGACTTTACTTTATTTTCAGGCCTTCCACTATTTCAAAGACCCAAGAAGGAAAACTTTCATGACTTGTACTCACCTGTAGAAGAAAAATTAAAGAAAATTCATGAAAAAAAAATATATATTACTTAAGATTCAATAGGTGGATAGTAAATACATACATATTGGCGGCGAACCCATATATGGAAATCTTCATCTCTTTTTGACTTGATCTCATCATCAGATAGCTCCGGATATTGAAATCGAAGCTGGTTGTCCAACAATCTATTTTCGGAAACATTAAGATTTATTGAACAAAATTAACTATAAAAATGAAAAGTGTGCAATTAAGTTAATGAATCACAAAGTACCTCTCAAGTGGCCGAAACTAGTCACAATTGCACAAAACATATGCATATGCGCATTTATAATATTTCTCATTTAACCAAAATTCAGTACATTTGCCACTTCGACGGCCTACTTGAGTGAATATATCCGGGACCGGTATAGGATATACATGTACTTCACCTTCATCATTCCGTGAAGTCAAGATGACGAGGACCTCAAACTATACTCGACAAAACGAGCAATCTAACAAGAGAAATGGATGGAAGGTGATGATGAAATGGATTGAATGACGCCACGACAAGCCGGAGAAAGCTTATTGATAAGTCGAATTATCTTTGGATGAACACACTGAGAGATTGGGTTGGTTCTATGGATGAACACACCAAACAACCGGGGGTGATCGATGGATATACACACCAAAGATCGAGTTCAAACAATTGGATAAACACACCAATGTTCTAGTCGGAATCACTCCAACAAAAAGAGATGAAAATCTCAAAGAGAATTTTATTAAAAATCAAGGTTAAAGAACTAAAGAGTTTTGACCAGAATATAAGAAGAAGGAGCTGAGGAAATGAGGAGATGGTTTCGAGACAAGGCTCGAGAAACCACACCTTGGAAACAACCAAACATTAACTACAAGTTTGAATTCGAAAATAAGAAGAAGATAAGAAGAAATGGCGCCCAACGAATGATGTCTTGAACTTGGGACTTGTTGGACCGAACTAGGACATGGCTAAGATGGACATATGATCCACTAGCCTCATTAAAAACCTTGCTCAGAAAACCCATTGGGACAAAACCGAGACAAGGGAAAAAGAGTGCTACTGGATCATACGGCCATGCACCTAGATTTCCCGAGCATGCAACACGACCAAGGTGGCCTTGAAACATTCTTCATAGCTTGGATGGTCCTTTTGAGCCTTTACTAGTCGTAGCAAGACTCTCATGTAAGGGTGATACTCCAAAGTCCAAAAACAAGTCCTTGGTTCGGAAAGTACTCCTTATCCCATTTTGCTCCGAGCTTGCTCCTTCTGTTCTTCTTGGCATTAACTCCTTGCCCCTTGCTCTTGGAGCCTCCTAGAATCGCATCATCCTTCCCCAATTGAAAAGGATTTGTCCTCAAATCTGTTTAATCTTCCAAGAATAACATTAAGTTAGAACCATAAGAACATAGATTTGCAACATACTTACCTCGGAGATCAAGGGGTGATTAAGGTTGTCTTTGTTTTTCACGAAAGGTTCAGTTTCATAGTTGCTTTCTTTAAGAGCTTTGGAAAGCACCTCCGTTCTTCCTTTCTTGGTTGTCGTCAACTCATAGTTTACTCTACTAATCCTTGTGGATTCGATCCCATTTATACTACTGTGTATGCTATTGTTTACTTGCGGTATTGTTTTAGGGTAAAACCTCTAGATAACAAAAATCGGTTGAGTTTTCGTGATGGTCTGTCTTGTATGGCGGGTCCTTTCTCCCTCGCCCGCCTACCACCCTTGTGGCATAGGTGATGATGCTCCACGGTGGTTTTGTAGTCGGAGATTAAGGTGTAGTAAGATATAAATTTATTTGGTCCTAAGTTGAGTAAGTGTAATAATTAACAGAGCTTGATAAATTAATATAATATTTTTTTTTTCAAAATTCTATGAAAATAGATGGTCTAACCAATATCATAAATTAGTAATCATATAAACTTATAACATATAAATAAGACATTTTAGTGAAGTATGACTCTAGTGCTACTTGTTTATTCGTAAATTTGCATTTTTGTTGGAGCTCATATCTATATTTTTCTTAATATTTCAAAAACAGTTGGTATTATCTTCTCAAATTGCATCCTAGAATAATAAAAAAATTTATATGTGATAATTGTATCGTAATGTCTAACTGCGAATAAAAATACCAAAAGTATATGGTCTTCAATTTCTTACTTTAAATAATATTTTTTTTAAAAGGTCATTTGCCACAATAAACAACTTTATTTTTAAAATAGTCAAAGTAACTTGTTAAAACATTAAAAATTTGAGAGATTATGTTTTTCTAAAAATACCATTTGGAGACTCTATGACCATTTGGTTGACTTTGCGAGTATTTGATATACTCTGCGAGCATCAAGCAGAATGTGCTAGTATCTGGCAAACTTTACAAAAATTTGGCAGACTATGCAAGCATCTTAGTATCTTATTACATGCATGGATTTCTATTGACAAACAACGGTTTAGTTACTTGGGATTTTTCATAGTATAGATAGTTATTACACGCAACAGCGGGATAACTTTATATTCGTAATTCGAATTATAGAACGGTTCTTAACGCATTCCTATTAATTGATGCATTCATTATCATGATTCTCTGAATTAATTCTCATTATCTAATGCTTTTTATTTAATTGAATTAGTTAGTTCTTACAACGAGTTTCACATAAACTCATTTGCATATTAGCTTAGTTTAAACCATCTTAAACTCATAGTGTACTCTAATGGTCCTTGTGGATTCGATCCCGATTATACTATTGTGAATGCTACTGTTTACTTGCGGTACTGTTTTAAGGTAAAACCTCTAGATAACAAAAATTGGTTGAGTTTTCGTGATGGTCTGTCTTGTATGGCGGGTCCTTTCTCCCTCGCCCACCTACCACCCTCGTGGTATAGGTGACGCTCCACGGTGGTTTTGTAGTCGGAGATTAAGGTGTAGTAAGATATAAATTTATTTGGTCCTAAGTTGAGTAAGTGTAATAATTAACAGAGCTTGATAAATTAATATAATATTTTTTTTTTCAAAATTCTATGAAAATAGATGGTCTAACCAATATCATAAATTAGTAATCATATAAACTTATAACATATAAATAAGACATTTTAGTGAAGTATGACTCTAGTGCTACTTATTTATTCGTAAATTTGCATTTTTGTTGGAGCTCATATCTATATTTTTCTTAATGTTTCAAAAAACAGTTGGTATTATCTTCTCAAATTGCATCCCAAAATAATAATAAAATTTATATGCGATAATTGTATTGTAATGTCTAACTGCGAATAAAAATACCAAAGTATATTATCTTCAATTTCTTACTTTAAATAAGATATTTTTAAATTGCATCCCCAAATAATAAAAAAATTTATATGCGATAATTGTATCATAATGTCTAACTGTGAATAAAAATACCAAAGTATATTGTCTTCAATTTCTTACTTTAAATAAGATATTTTAAAACGGTGATTTGCCACAATTAACAAATTTATTTTTAAAATAGCCAAAGTAATATGTTAAACTTTAAAAATTTGAGAGATTAATTTATCCAAAAATACCTTTTGTAGAATCTGCGACCATTTGGGTGACTTTGCAAGTATTTGACACACTCTGCGAGCATCGAACAGAGTCTCCTAGCATCTGGCAGACTTTATAAATATTTAGCAGACTATGCAAGTATCTGCCAGACTTTGCACATTTGGCAGACTTTGCACATATTTTGCAGACTCTGCTGAGTAGTTGACAGATTCTACTGGGTAACTAGCAGATTCTGCTAAGAATCAAATAGTCTTTGCGGATATTTGGCACACTCTGCAGAATAACTGGCAGACTCTCTTAGGAATAACTAGCAGACTTTGCAAATGTTTGACAAACTTTGCAGAAAAGTTGGTAGACTCTACAAGTTTTTGACAGACTTTGCGTGTTTTTGGAAGACTCTGCAAGTTTTTCGCAGACTCTGCGAGTTTTTGGAAGACTCTGCAAGCATTTGGTAGACGCTGCATGTATTTGACAGACTGTGTGAGCATTTGACAGACTGTGTAAGCATTTGACAGACTCTGCGAATATTTGACAGTCTCTACAATCATTTGACAGACTCTACGAGCATTTGACAGACTCTGCGAGCATTTGGCAGACATTGCAAGCATTTGACAGACTTTGCGAACATTTGACAGACACTGCAAGCATTTAGCGGATTTTGCGAGTATTTGACAGACTCTACAAATAATTAACAAACGTTGCAAATATTTGACAGAATCTGCTAATATTTGACAGACTTTTATATTTAACTGGCTCAAACAAATATATTCCGAGCCCGTAGGTTCGTTAGTCCCAAAAAAAAAAAAAAAAAAAAAAAAAAAAAAAAAACTGAAAACTGACACATGTCACATGAGTATGAGAGCCAAACGAAATTACTCAATCTACACAAAAATCTCATTTCTTTTTTTTTTTTTTCCTTTTTCCTTTTTTTTTTTTCTGGTTCTCTTCGCCGATCAAACCCTAGGAGTTTCAATTCGTTCGATCACGGCGATTTCTCCCACTGTCATTAAGGATTCGTCTTCTCTTCTAGATCATAATTAGGATCTGTGGTTTTCTGAGTGAATTCGATCCTCGTTCACTCGATCGGTTCTTTAGGGATTTTATTTTTTTATTTCAACTTTCTGCGAAGGATCGGCTCTGATTATTGCATAGATGGCGGAATCTTCTCCTGATTCGCGTTTCAAAGGAGGCAAGTTCAGCGCACCTGGGTTTCGATTTCACCCAACTGATGAAGAACTTGTGATGTATTATCTTAAGAGGAAGATTTGTTGTAAAAAGCTTAGAATCAATGTCATCGGCGTTGTTGATGTTTACAAATTGGATCCTGAGGAATTGCCTGGTAAAATTTTCATCTCCTTATTGATCAAGTTTAGATTTAGATCAATCAGTTTTTGGTTTTGATTATATGTGTAGCTGAATTGAGATCTTTTAGGCTTTAATTGAATTCATTCCTGGAATTGATTTAGGTCAATCAATGTTGAAGACTGGAGATAAACAGTGGTTTTATTTCACTCCAAGGAATAGGAAGTATCCAAACGCAGCTAGGTCAGGTAGAGGCACTGCTACTGGTTATTGGAAGGCGACGGGAAAAGACCGAATCATAGAGTATAATTCAAGATCGGTTGGACTCAAAAAGACTCTTGTTTTCTATAGAGGTCGAGCTCCGAGTGGTGAGAGGACTGATTGGGTGATGCATGAGTACACTATGGATGAAGATGAACTTGGGAGATGTAAGAATGTCAAGGTATGTAGCTGATTGTAAAAATTATTTGTAGGTCTCTTTAGTTTATTTGATTTACTTTTTTGTTTTGTATAGGATTATTATGCACTTTATAAGCTGTTCAAGAAAAGTGGGGCTGGTCCTAAAAATGGTGAACAGTATGGTGCTCCTTTCCAAGAAAAAGAATGGGTTGATAGTGATAGTGAAGATGCTGAAAATGGTCGTCGTGTGAATGATGCTATATTTTGCAATCCTGTCAATGTTCAGTTAGATGATATTGAGAAGCTTCTCAACGAGATCCCTGAGGTTGCTGCCCGACAAATTAATGAGTATGCTGGTGTTTACCAGGTCAGTTTCTTTTCTCTTCCAATGAGGAATATGGTTTCGCTACCAATATATTGGATTAGGCTTTTTGTTTTTCGTATGCTGATTTTGTTATGCTTCTTTACTAAATGGATACTTGTACTTGCAGGGTAATAGCAAAGAAGAGATACAGAGCATGTTCCTGAATAATTTTTCTGGAGAGTTCATTGTCTCCCGAGAAAGCAGAGAGTTTTATCCAAATGGCAGCCATACAACAGGAACTTGAGTTTTCAGTCCAATCTGAGGTCAGTAAACTCATTTGAGGCTACCTCTAGTATGGCACCTTCTGTAGTGTTTCAGAAGGAGGATTACATTGAAATGGATGATCTTCTGATCCCTGAACTTGGAGCTTCTTCATCTGAGAAATCCGCAGAGGTCTTGAACCATGGTGAATTCGACAATGTTAATGAGTTTGACCAACTGTTCCATGACATTTCCATGTCTTTGGATATGGAACCTGTTTTCAAGGAACTTCAACAGAGCTGTCTTCTATGAGTAATTTTGCTAACAATACATCAGACCAAAGACAGCAATTCCTTTATCAACAGTTTCAGGACCAGACCCCTTAGAAGCAGCTGAACAACTTTGTAGATCCTAGTACAACTCTCAATCAATTCACTGATGATATGTGGTTTAAAGGTGATGATCAGGCTGATCCCTTTTATCAACCACAATCTACGTCTGTAGCACCTTCAGCAGGTACTTAACTCATGCTCATCTCAGAGCATTCACTTATGTTGTCTGCCATTATTTCCCACTAAGCTCGAATGCTTTCTCTGCATTTTTCTTTGACCTGAACCAATACATGTGTATATGATAATCTGTTTTTTGTTAATCCTCAATTATCAAACCCTCTTGTTAAAATCTATAAATGTAATAACCTTAAAACCTTTCTTCTGATGCTTTGTGAATACCGATTTTCTTAGGTTTGATGCTTGAGTCTACGAATCCTACTATGAGTGTAAATGCTCAAGACCATGAAGGCCAAAATGGTGGTGAAACAAAAAGCCAGTTCTCATGAGCTCTATGGGACTTATTGGAATCAATACCTTCAACACCAGCCTCTGCCTGTGAGGGTCCTCTTAACCAGACCTTTGTTCGTATGTCTAGCTTCAGCCGCATCAGTTTCAATGGAACGTGGGTGACTACTAGCAAAGTCACTATAGCAAAGAAACGTATCAGAAACAGAGGTTTTCTTCTTTTATCAATGATGGGTGCTTTGTGTGCCATCTTCTGGGTGTTTATAGCCACAGTTGGAGCCTTAAGGAGACCTGTCTTCTCGTGACCTGAACTCTTGATTCAGGAGTAAGTTAGAAGAAAGCATGATCCACATTTAGTGATCATGGAATAGATATATGAATCTTTGATTATGTATAGAAGAGTTTGAGCAAGGAAAATAATTCTTGACTGTTTTTTTTTCTCGAATCTCGATGCTTTTGATATCTTCTGATAACATTAAAGTATTAAACAGAAAGTTAAATCTCGGGTGAGGGGAAGAGAACATTGAAAAACATATTTAGAGCCTATAACAAAAGAAATGCTCAGATCGAATGTTACCTACCAAAAATAACACATTGTTTTCTTTTATCTTGGTTAGTCTCTTCCACAAGAATCATTTATCAGATTCGGTCGAGGAGTCTGATTTGGTTGTCGCTTCCTTTTCACGGAATCTTGGCTGAATTAATGTCGACACAACCGGCCCCGGCATCTGCATGGTCCCATATTTCGCCATCTGAGGTTCCGTTTTGCCACTCGAAACGCAAATTTCTAATTTTCGAAGTCTACAAACATCAAGAGAAGACAAAAAGATTAGAAGCATATGTTAGGTTCTGTCGTACTTTCGTTGTTATCTAAGTATTTTCTTTTCTCGGAAAAACACAAGTGATTGAAGGTTGAAGATGTGGATTGTAAAGTCTCAATTTACCGTCTGTTTAGTTGTTTGTTTCAAGTTTTCCTCCCATTCAATCAGGGTTATGTCTCCGGAGATTTTGTGGAACCCATTGGGGAAATTGGGGATTTTGTGCAGTTTGAAGAATATAAGAACTTAAATGAATGATTAAGATCTTGTGCAGTTTCTTAACAGATGTTTTCGTTGACTCAGATCTTGCGCTTATAAAAGACCATTAGTTTCCATTTTTATACATCTCTGCTCTGCAATACAATTGAGGTTTCATGAAGTCTGAATTTAGCGTAAGATTGCATGAAATTTGGAAGATGTTAGGCTAAATGATTTGTAGTTTCCACTTTGTAATACATTAATGATTGCTCTTGAGCTGGAATCTATGTATTTCATGGTTGCTTGCTCCAGTTGTATCACATGAATTTGTAGATATTACACTCCTTTGTATTCACTGGTTCTTTTTTAAGGAATTCTCAGTATTGGATTTGATACGTTACATGATTATGGTTTTTGAAATCTGAGTTTTCCCAAGGTGGCTTATTCCATTTGCATAACTTGGAAGAGATTAGGCTCTTTTGTCTTCAATGGTTTTGGTTCTTGAAATCTGAGTGTTTCAAAGTTGTCTGTTTCATTCCAGAGACATAGTAAATAAGTGGCTGCCTCATTGCCCAATTTCTCAGTACTCTGTGTTTTTTTTTCTGTTGTGTCTTCTGTTTTGTTAATGTTGGAACTCGTTTTATGACAAAATAGCTTTCGCTATCTTCTAGTGGATTTTCCGGTAAAGACGTTCACCGGAATGACCGGTTTTTGGGCACGATAGAGTCGTAGACGCAAGCACTACATGGTGGTGTATTGGAATGTCAAAAACGAAGTTCGTTTGAATGTAAAATTGAGGTGTGAAGTGACTAACTTAACTAAAAGTCAAATGTTAATCTAACCGTACTTGGCCAGATGATTTAAATTATGGGTCAATGATCTAAATCATTATTCTTTTGGCCTAAAATTTGGTTTGACTTTTGTCAACACAAATGTCTTATTTTCTAATTGATTTCCGAAACTGTCATAATAATGGTGAAATCAATTGAAAATTTGTAACCAATGAGCATTGATCATGGGTTAATTATAGACGTTTTCTCCTCTACAAGAAAGATATTTAGTTGTGTCTCCTCCTCCACTAAGTCTCGTGGAGATTATAAAAAATAGGAGCATTGGGTCTCATTTTTGAATATGATAAAAAATCATAATTCCCCACATGTTCTTCTTTCTCTAGTATTGAGTTTGAGAGTACATCACAGATTTGGGATCGTAAACTCTTGATTTTGAGTGGTGCGAGACAAGAGAAACCAAGTAGTTTTATCCTAGAATTCTTGAACGTATCAAACCGGCACACTACGGGCGTTAAAAGAATTAAGGAGAGAGATTTTATCTCGACTCTACTTCCTTCTAAATTCCAATCAATCAACGGTATTGAAATTGTATTTTTCATTCTATTTCTTATGTATTTTCCTTTACAATTTCAGATTGTGTCCAATTGTTAAATCCGGGTCTAACAGTCTTAATTCTTTTAATTTTCGTTATTGTTTTGTGTACTCTAACGAAAACTCTGATTTGTGAAGGATTTTTTTAAGAACGGGTGTTGATTGAGAATTCTGGAAAAAAAAAACCAGTTCTTTCTTTATCTGCTATTTCGTTGATATTTGCAGGGGCTGATAATAGTTCATATCTCTGTGTGATTATTTATCTAATATGCAGGGATTGTGTGTGTGATATTTTTTTTCTGCTAATCAGTTGTTGATAATCATTGCTTTTATTTTATTGAGAAACGTGAAGAGAAAAAAAAAACTCATTCGTGGACTTATTTAACTTATTCTGTATGAAGCTTTATTATTTGTAGAGTCAAAGTTCATCTTTGGTTTTATTTGATCTGAGTGTATTTCCTCAGCTTTATTTTCGGTATGTTTTTGACTTTTTGTTAACTGCAAGAGCATTCACGTTTCCCCGTTTAACTCCATCGCGTTACTGTGTTTAGAGATCTAGGAAAAAATATATTTTAAAAATCGTTTATATTTTTAAACAGATTAGAAAAACGTTTTTGCGGTTTATTTTCGATTTAAATCTGTTGTGTCTTCTATTTTGTTATCAACCATGTGTGTATGTCTTTATTGTAGAGAGATATTTGCTGAATCAAAAACTATTTATCTAATCTTCAAACTCTTCTTGCTCGGTTGGCTCTGAAAATGACAAATATGATATTGTCTTTAGTTTTCATATCAGAAAAAGTAAATCACATTAAGACTTCTGTAATTACTCACCTGTACAAAGTACAGAAACGATTAGAGCAGCAACTTTATGTATTTCATCATCAATCACATATCTTCTCTTGACAGAATGGATTTATTTTTGTTTTTGTTTTATGCAGAATGGATTCGCAGTCAATTAGATTACATGCAGTAATCAATTTAAACATTGTGGGGCAGTTAAAAGTCATTTACACTGTGAACGACCGCATTTTTTTTTTAATAAATATTTAACATTAAACACAACATTAAACATTCAATACAACCTTATGCGGACTCGCCAAAAACTATCAGTTCTAAACAACACAGCGGAACAACAAAAACAGCAAAAACCCGAGTCCTAATCATCCTCCTCTCGACGCCTTCGATTCCACGATCACACCTTATCTTTACCTGCATCGATAAAAGTGATGCATCAACATTTGAAAACTAACGCCGGGGAGATTGATCCTCCCAACAACAGGTTATATGAAAGCTACACACAAATTCAAACAACCACAGCAACAAGAAAATCAATCATCACAGGAATCAATTTCTAACACGATTAAATTCACGCATGAAAATAATCCACCACAGCCAGAATAGTAAACCCGCTTCCGCAGCGTGAATAGTATTCCGCAGCATGAATAGTAAAATTTACTATTCATCACCACCAAAACAAGCACAAAGATTAAATTCACGCATGAAAATAATCTACCACGGCGTGAATAGTAAACCCGCTTCCGCAGCGTGAATAGTATTCCACCACATGAATAGTGAAACTTTCACTATTCATCAACATCAAGAAATCAAACACAAAGATTTCTAACACGATTAAATTCAAGCATAAAAATAATCTACCACAGCCAGAATAGTAATCCCGCTTCTGCAGCGTGAATAGTATTCCGCAGCGTGAATAGTATTCCGCAGCGTGAATAGTGAAAATCACTATTCATCACCAACAAAATCAACATCGATTTCCTAACAAGATTAAATTCACACATGAAAATAATCTAACAACCACGAGAATAATAAACCCGCTTCCGCAGCATGAATAGTATTCCGCGGCATGAATAGTGAAATTCACTATTCATCACCACTACCAAAAACGGAAATCACTCAAATTCATCAAATCAATCCTATAATTTCACAATCAACACTCAACAGAACACCACAAGCATGAAATAATAATTCCTTAAACATCACAAGTCTAGCAACACACTAATTTCACCAACCAAGAATCGGAAATCCCCCATCAAAAACGGAAATCACCAAGTCCCCCACACAAGCTTCATGAACTTTTGGTCACAGCTCACCTTAGCTAAGGATGGATCTAAGCTTAGGTAGACCTTCTCAAGCTCAACTCCCCCTACAGCCAACCAAAAGCAACAATTAACCCCAAAGTAAAATTCTGGAAAAACACACAGAAACTCGGTCTGAAAGATGAGATCACGAAACGAGATCTAACCGTCCACTTTCAAAACCCACCGGTGAAAATCTTACCCTAGATGTCCTGAAGCTACCCACAAAATTCTGTGACGATCCGACGGCAGGTTCACTCGCGATCTCTCTTTGAACACACGCTGGTCCAAATCGCGACTGCAGCAGAACAGTCCAGGAAATCGCAGATAACTCCTAGAATATTGACTCAAATCAATATCCGCAAAATGCCACATCTAGATATAGGTCTTACCTACAAATATATAAAATTTCGTTACCTTTGACAACGAATTTCTAGGTCGGAACTCTACTCCACCGGACTCTGACAGTTCTGCCTCTTCCTCCCTTTGATCTTTCAAGATCCAAGTTCTAGGAATTCTCTACACTCTTCCTCTTGCTCCCCTAGGCCACGCCAAGCTCTCATCAACTCAGCCCAACCTCACGGCAAGCTCTCAAGCTTCAGCCACTTTTTTCTTCCAAGCTCACAAGCTCACACACACAAGGAAAACACAAGGAAACAAGCTTCTCACAAGCTTTTCTCTCTTCTCTCTCTTCTTTCTCTCTTCTTTCTCTCTTCTTTCTCTCACCCAAGTTCAGCTCCAACTCACCGACACTTAGCCAAAACTCACGATGGAGAAGAAGAAAAGAGAAGAAAAAGAAAAGTCAACACAAACTTTTCCAACCTTTAAGAAAACCCCAAAACTTTCGAAACAATTTATGACATCTCCGGAACAAATCCAAGGTGTTTTTCCAAGGTGTTTGTCGAATATTTTGTATATGAGGCGCTGGTAGGTTGCTATTGCGTTTTTCAATCCAAAAGGCATTACTATGTAGCAATATATACCTCTATCCATGATGAACGAAGTCTTCTTCTAATCTTCCAAATGCATCTTGATTTGATTATAACAAGAAAAGGCATCCATAAAACTTAACAGTGGATACTGGATCCGACACTCAATAGAAATATATAATGAATTTGTAAAGAAAATTGCCTTGATGAAATCGATAAGAAATGTATATTATTCACTACAAGAAAAAACGGTATTAATAGCTCACGAATAATGGTATCATAGGGGTATAATGGCATCTTAATAAATGATATTACTACCGCAGCTATAATAGGATCACCCCATACGATAACTGTTTTTCGTGTGCTATTAAAAAGTCGTGTCTTTAATAGCGTTACTAAAATGTTATAATCTATTTTCTTATAGCTCATGTTAAATGTTGTATTATATTGTGTTGTAGCATTTTGTTTCTGCTATATTAAACATACTTATAGCTTTTAGTTTATGCTATGATCTCTTGTTATCTGCTATTTTATTTCATTTTATTTGAATTTTATTTTGTAAAAACTAATTTATTGGATATATATATATAACTTATATATTTCATAAATCAATCAAAACATATATAACAGTAATAATTTATTAAACAAAACAAGTCTTACAAAACATTATACAAAGTCTTATACTCTTGTCTAATGTTCTTCTTCTCTGCTTTAACAAGCTCAAATTTTATCCGTTGCAGCTTATGAGACCACAATCCAATGAACAACTGCAAGCCAGCCACATAACCAAGTAAGAACTTGTATCCATTGCAGCTCATAAATAAGACCACATGTCAGATAAACCAAATCCACTTTTCCTGCACTAAAAAGAAGAGCTCAGAGACGACACAACAACACTTTTAAACCAAAAAGTAGAGCTTAGAGACATACAATAATCGTGAATGATATTCAATTCAAATATGATAATGATCTTAGTGTGATTCTATTTGTATAGGATAAAAACAAAAACTACAATTGAGATACAAAATCTAAGCTATGGAAGAGTAAATAGTATGTAAGTACTTACAGTCGGGTCCTTGTATGTTGCTTCCAATATGTAAGCTTTATATCCAGATCTCTGCAAAAGAAACAAAATGTCAAGGAAGCTTCCAAGTACGGTTAAGACCAACCTTTCACTTTCAATACTTGACAATGGACATGTTTTAGTTGAACTAGTTTAAAATGTTACAATAAGTAACAATTCAAAGAAAACTGAGACTTGGAAAGTATCTAATAAATCGAGATCTCAAATCTTAATCTATAACTTAACTTGAGAAGTTTTTTTCTAAGCAAATCAGAAAAATTCATATCGATACATACAAAATCTAGATCGATCCACCAAAAATAGGTAAGAGATAAACTTCCTTCGAATCTAAAAATCCACCATTAGCATCACAAGTTCATAAAAATAATCTACTCAAAGACCAAGTTCCAAGCAGAAACAAACAAGTAAATGATACGGTTTGATAAACAAGTAAGAGGTTGTTGATTTTCTCACCTTAACCTTTATCAGATTTATTGGCTCTAAGCTATTTAATCCAATTGATTTCTCGAGTAAAGGGAAAAAAGAGACTTGATCAGCCAAAAAATCAAACAGCTAAAAGCAAACTAGAGAACCAACTTCAAGACAAGAAACCCCGATCAAAACAACATTTTCAACATTTTCAGCACAAGCACCAAAGAGTACTGAAGCTGGGATTGGGATTTTCAATGGTTTTGAGGTCAATGTCAATTTCTCTAAGTGTTTGGCGTTTAATATCAGAAATTTTGGCTTGGCGTTTTTAAAATGCTATAAGAGAGTATCCCCCCGAGCATATCTTTTTTAATAGCACTTAGTGAAATCGTGCTATCATATAGTGCTATCAACGTCCATATTTTTTGTAGTGATTGCTCTGAATGATTAGAAAAAATCGTCCCTTTACAAAGCATGAGAGGACTATATTTATACATAATAAAAAATTAAATGCTCCTAATTAACTCTATGATTCTCTCTTAATATGTCGGTTTTTATCATGCCTCAATTGTCATAACGTCTTGCTTGAGTTTGAGCAAGTGTCTTAGTAGATTTCCGAGAACATCTCGACGAGACGTAGCATTTCGGTTTGTAGCGTGAACTCGTAAAATTTGCTTGTCATGTTCATTACTTTTCAAGTTCTATTTCTTACAAATGGGTGACAAAGAGAGTTGAGAGAGATTCCTTCAGAACTGAGAGTAAAGCTTGCATCTTTCTTAGTTCTGAGTTACAAAGGTTTCGACTTTCTTGGTTCTAACTTTCTCATTCACAGCTCTCAGACAGCTTATAGCTGTTGCCAGCTCTTAGACATGTCTCAGCTCATCACTGACACCTCCCAGCACATTTGAGACAACTCCCAGCTCGTCACTCAAGCAACTCATTGCTTTGAGACTGCTGCCAACTCTCAGGCAGCTCCCAGCTCCTCGAAAAGGCTCCCCTATCATCTCTTGGATAGCTCCCAGCACATCGCAGACATTTCTCAACTAGTCGCTCAAGCAACTCATAGCTCTGAGACAACTCTCAACTCATCGCTGACAGCTCTCAACTCATCGCTGACAACTCTCGACTCATTGGTAACAGTTCTCAGCTCGTCGCATACCACTTATTTCTCGTCGCTTGGATACCTCCCAGTTTATCTCTTGGATAGCTTGCAACTCGTTACTCAAGCAACTAACACCTCTAGGACAACTCATAGCTCTCAGACTGCTACCAACTCTTGAATAATTCCCAGCTCCTCGCTCAAGCAGCTCACAACTTTCAAATTGCTGCCAACTCTCAGACAACTCTCAGCTCATCATTGACAGCTCCGAGTTCCCTGCATGGATAGCTCCTAACTTGTCGCAGCCAACTCCCGGATCATCGCTCAAGCAACTCATAACTCTCAGACAGCTGCCAGCTCCTAGACAGCTCTTAGCATGTTGTTCAGACAGTTCACATTTCTCAGACAGCTCCAATCTCGTGCCTCAGCAAGCTCTCGGCTCGTCGCTCATACATCTCACAAATCTTAAACAGCTCCTAGCTTGTCGCTCAGCTAGCTCCTAGCTCGTCGCTCAGCCGGCTCCCATGCAGCTCTAACATCTCTCAGACTTCACTTATGGAATGATGCAACAATTGTGACTAAACTCAATGGTTAAAGACAGGTACTCTTTCTTATACGGTGTTATTGAATATTGTATTTTAATAAAATTTTAATATATTTTAAATTTAAAGTAAATCCAGTGTTACTCGATAACATATTTGATGAAATGTATTAAACTTAATTACTATTTGTTTGTATATTTTAAAATACATAAATACAAGTGTTATTCAACATCTATTTGATTTGCACATTTGGATTATAATTTTTTTTAATGTATTTTCTTATCTAAAACATAAGTAAACAAAACACAAACCATTTTCTTATATATTTCTGAATACATCTTCAACCAAAATAATACATTAAAATCAGTTTTAAAACTAGGTATGACCAAAATCTAACCTTAACCGTTCTGTTTTTTACCATATTAAATGGTTAATAACCGTAACCGTTAACCGTAAAAATATATTAGTTATGGTTAAAATAAATTATTAACCGTAACCATTAATTAACCGTAACTGTATAAAAACTGTTGGTTAACCGCATGATATAACCGTAAAATTATAACCATAACCGTTTTTTAAATAAAACAAATATACATATAATCAATTATAGTAATAAACATTTAGTTAATATATCATCATCTAGTTCTTTTAATATAAGTTATATTATTTTTTTATAAAAAATCATTGATATTAATGTTTATCATTATTCAAATAATTAAATTATATTTAACTATATATAACCGTAACCGTTTTTAACCATAACCGTTTTAACCGTAATCATTTTAACCGCATATTAAATAGTTAAAATTAAGGTTAAATAAAAATTCTAATTATAACCGATGATTAATTAATTAACCGTAACCATGACTATTTAAAACATTAATTCAATAACACCTCTTTTGGGCATTCTTCTATTTAAACAATTATTTTCTAAAATACAACTATGGCCCATAGTTTTAGTGGGTGGGAACTATTATTTTTCGAGCCCAGCAGGTTCTCGGAAACTTCGTTAGTCCAAATAATCAAAGGCTGCAGAAAGTAGAAAAAAACCTCAACCAACCAAATCACTCAATCTACACACACACAAAAAAAACTCATTTCTCTTTTTTTTTTTTAGCTCTCTCTCTCTCTCTCTCGCCGATCAAACCCTAGCTAGACTTTCAATTCGTTTGATCACGGCGGTGTTTCCCACTGTCATGTAGGTTTGGTTAATCTTCTCTTCTTGATCTTGAGAGACGAAGGGAAGTGGATCTGGGAGGTCAACGAGGAGTGATCTCTCTCAGAAGACCTGATCGGTTCTTTTTTGTCGCTGGAGATTTTTATTTATTTTATCCAATTCCTGCGAAGGATCGGCTCTAATTGTTGCATAGATGGCGGAATCTTCTCCCGATTCGTGTTTTAAAGGAGGCAAATTCAGCGCACCTGGGTTTCGATTTCACCCAACTGATGAAGAACTTGTGATGTATTATCTTAAGAGGAAGATTTGTTGTAAAAAGCTTAGAATCAATGTCATCGGCGTTGTTGATGTTTACAAATTGGATCCTGAAGAATTGCCTGGTAAATAATTTCATTTAGATTTAGATCAATCAGTTTTGGTTTTAATTATATGTGTAGATGATTTAGTTTTGGTTTCAATTGGATCCTGAATAATTTTCCTGGTAAATTTCGTCTCTTTCGTATTTCGTTGACTGGTTAGCTTAATTTTGATCGTTAGGTATAGTTACTGCGTTTAGATTTGAATCTTTAAATAGAATCAGTTTAGATTTGTCTGAGGATTGATTATATATATCGGCGTTTTAATTTGAGATCATTTAGGATTCAACTGATTTCATTTTATGTATATTTACCTAAACATCTCCATTTTGCAATTGATTTAGGTCAATCCATGTTGAAGACTGGAGATAGACAGTGGTTTTATTTCACTCCAAGGAGTAGGAAGTATCCTAACGCAGCTAGGTCAAGCAGAGGCACTTCAACTGGGTATTGGAAGGCAACGGGAAAGGATCGAATCATAGAGTACAATTCGAGATCGGTTGGACTCAAAAAGACTCTTGTTTTCTATAGAGGTCGAGCTCCGAGTGGTGAGAGGACTGATTGGGTGATGCATGAGTACACTATGGATGAAGATGAACTTGGGAGATGTAAGAATGTCAAGGTATTATAACTATTTCTTATAATCGACATTGTTTTTGTTTGTCCTACCTTGTTTATTTTTCTTTGATTGATTTGGTTTATTTTTTATTGTTGTTTAGGATTATTATGCTCTTTATAAGCTGTTCAAGAAGAGTGGGGCTGGTCCTAAAAATGGTGAACAGTATGGTGCTCCGTACCAAGAAAAGGAATGGGTTGATAGTGATGGTGAGGATGCAGATGATATTGCTGTACCGGAGGAACCTGTGATTCGTTATGAGGATACTCGTCGTGTTGATGATAGGAGACTTTTCAATCCTGTCACTCTTCAGTTAGAGGATATTGATCAGCTTCTCAATGGAATCCCAGATGCAATTGGTGTTCCTCCAAGATGTATTAATGGTCTTGCTTCTACTTTTCCCCAGGTTAGTTTCTTCTCTCTTTGAATGAGGTTAGGCCTTGTTTCTCATGTTCATTTTCTTGTGGTTTCCTAACTGCATAGATTTTGTAATTGCAGGTGAATAGTGACGAAGAGCTACAGAGCATGTTGGTGAATAGTTCTGCTAGAGAGTTTCTGCCAAACAGCCAGCCATACAACAGGCCCTCAAGTTTTGACTCATTAGAGACCGCTGAGGTCACATCAGCTCCCCAGACCTTTGGTATACCACCTCTGGTGTTTCAGAAGGAGGATTACATTGAAATGGATGATTTTCTGATCCCTGAATTTGGAGCTTCTTCAACTGAGAATCCCGCTCAGGTCTTGAACCATGGTGAAGTCGACAACTTTAATGAGTTTGACCAATTGTTCTATGATGTTTCCATGTCTTTGGACATGGAACCGATTGTTGAGGGAACTTCTACAGATCCATCTTCTCTGAGTAATTTTGCTAGCAACAACATCATGGATCCTAGTACAACTCTCAATCAGTTCACTGACGATATATGGTTTCAAGATGATCAGGGAGTTCTCTTTGATGAACAACAATCTTTTTCTGGAGCATTTGCTTCACCCTCATCAGGTACTTAGACTCATTCTTGTCTCAAAGCATTCACCTTTGTTGTCTGCTAAGCTCTTTCCCACTAAGCAAAAATACTTTTTTGCATGCTGTTGACTTGAATCAAAACATGTATATGATACTCTGTATTTTACTAATCATTGCTTATCAAACCCCTCTTGTATATGTAATAACTTAAGCCTAAGCCTTTCCACTGATACACATTATGAATACTCCTTTTGCTTAGGTGTTATACCTGATTCCACCAATCCTACTATGAGTGTAAACACCCAAAACCAGGAAGGCCAAAATAGTAATGGAACAAAGAGCCAGTTCTCTTCAGCTCTGTGGGCATTTATGGACTCAATACCTTCAACGCCAGCCTCTGCGTGTGAGGGTCCTCTTAACCGGACCTTTGTGCGTATGTCTAGCTTCAGCCGCATCAGGTTCAATGGAAAGGCTAATGGAACGCCAGTGACTACTGCTACTACAATAGCTAAAAAGCGTAGCAGAAACAGAGGTTTTCTTCTCTTATCAATTGCGGGTGCCTTGTGTGCCATATTCTGGGTTTTGATAGCCACAGTTCAAGTCTCAGGGAAATCTGTCTTCTCTTGAAAGACTCATTGTGGTTTTCTTGAATTCTTAATTACAGGTAAAGTTAGTAGAAGAAGGAAAACATGATTCACATTTAGTGTTTCATGGATTTATTGACCTATTCTGATATATGAATCTTTGAATTATGTACAGAGTTTGAAAGAGTAAAGGATAAAAGAGTTTCTTTTCTTCCCGATTCCCATTTGTCAATGCTTTTCTGTATGCATATCTTCTGTCATAATCTTGATAATCTTGATATTCATCTGTGTCTAAAGTCGTGGATACTTGTGTTTGAAGAAGCCAGCTTTAGGCTGAGCTCTGGTGATCTCTTCTATCTTGATGATGGTGATTGTGATCCCGGTTTGTTGAACTGTCACTGAGCATAGAGAGTATGATCCGTAAGAATCTGCAAGCTTGAGAAACCAGAGAACAGATTCCGACAACGCAACCAGCAGAAGTTACCTCTGTTCGACTCATTGTTGCTTCCAAGAAAAAGCCTTAACACTTATCTCTCTGTTATTATTTGATAGCTAAGGCGGTTGCGGTCCATTGGTCGCCGCCACTTTTTTATGAAATTTCCAGTCGCCGACTACAATAAATATCATTGGAATTTTACAAAATTTTATTTTCGGATAATGTTTAACAACGATCTAAGAAAATGGGAAATTTTCTTTTTCTTCTCTCGCCAATTCTTTTTTGTATTATTAGGTGTTTGTCGTTGCCTCTTTGAGTTATCTTTTTATGTAAAAAAATAAAAGAAAAAAAAAACGAAATTATGTTTTACTTACTTTTACATAAAATATACACTCAAAATAAATTAATTAAGTTATTTATATAATAATAATAGCATCAAGATGTAAATAGGGGTGGGCAAAATATATGGGATCCGAGATCTAATCCGGGATCCGATCCGAAAAATCGGATATCTGAGGTGTCCGGATCCAGATCCGGATATTTTATTTTAAAAATCCAGATATCCGGATCTGTTTTTATGTATAGTTTTTATTTAAAATATATGTATAATATTTATATATATACTATATAATAGATTAAAATTTATGTAAAATATCACAAAAATAAATTTTATTTGAAATTTTTGTGTATTTTTAAAATTTTACATAGTAAATATGTTCAAAATGTTTATAAAAATTAATTTAAAATATTTTTTATGATATTTTTATTTTTTATTCATTTTTAATAAATTTATATTATTATTTTAAGATTTTAAGCTATTTTCGGTGGATTCGGATCGGATCCAGATATTTGCAAATATTGACAGATTTGGATCAAGATAATTATTTCTTGGATCCGATAAATCCAGATACCCTAAAAATTTCGGATATCCAATATGTGCCCACTCCTAGTAAACAGTTTTCACATTAGCAACTATTCAGTCCAATACAGACACGTGAAACTAATTCGCAGACTTTTAAAATTTGAGATGTATGTTGCTTGGTAACTAAAATATTAGTTAATTAATTACTTAATGTACAAATTAGCCGAAACAATAACATGCTTAATAATATCATCAACTTCCTAAATCTACAGAAACATTAATAAAAGATGGAAGAGGAACTAAATAAAAGTGACAAAGCCCCTTGTATAACCGGAGAAAAGACCGAGCCAATGGCCAACGATAACCCAATCGGAATCGGAGTAATAAGCTGAAAAAACATAGTCCGAAAACTCTCACGAGCCATAAATCTAGCTCCAAACGCAACACTTGCAGCCATAGCCACAACCAACTCCATCGAAGAAGCTAAATCGTTTGATACATCTAACAATTTCCCTCCAACGGCTAAGATTCATAGCTCCATCGAATCACTTGTAGAAGATCCCAATGTTGACGCCGTTTACTTTCCTATTCCCACTAGTCTTCACGTCGAGTGGGCTGTACGCGCCGCTGAGAAGGGTAAGCATATATTGGTTGATAAGCCTGTGGCTTTGAACGTATCTGAGTTTGATCAGATCGTGTCGGCTTGTGAGGTTTATGGTGTTCAGTTTATGGATGGGACTCAGTGGTTGCATAATCCTAGGACGGCTCAGATTAAGGCATTTATTGCTGATCCTGTCACTTTTGGCCAGATTCAAACTGTAAGTCTATCAAATTAATTATTAGTTAATCGTATTTATTCAAATTGAGTATGATGATTATGTCTTACAGCAAAACATTTTGCTGCAAATTGATAACAGGAATTTACTGGAATTTATTTACTTGCTACAATTTGGTGTATTTTTATTGACATTGTGATCCATTAATCCATGGATTCTGGTTAATTTGACACTTTTTAATTGTAATTATATCATCTTTCAGTAGAAAATGTGATGTTTATTCTCTCTCTAATTGTTTCAAGGGTAACTATTTCCAAATTTTTGGCAGTTTTTTTTTTAAGAGTCAAAATTTGGCATTTTCTGAAAAAAAGGTTATGGGTAACCAAAATATCATATTTTTTTGGGTGTGTTTTAAACAAAACTATATCATTTTATTCGATGACATGCTATTTTACATGTCCTAATTGGTTAGAAAACGCCTGAAAACATTCATTATTTATAATTTTGTCACTGTTATATTTTTGCAAATATATACAAGGCTATCTACCATTTCTTTTTTGTTTTTGTAATTACATTTAACAAAGAGATTTTGTTTAAAATAGTAGAAATTTAGTTCTTATATGTAAACAAAATACATGTAAATGCAAAAAAAAAAAAATAGAATGCAATTTTATTTTGTTTAAAAAAAAATTTGAACCATTTCTCGATTTGTGCGTGTCGCAGGAGCCATGCTAATCTTCTCTGTAGTTCCAATTTTATCGGATGTCCCCAAAGGGACAAAAATATATGAACCATTGATTCGTTCACATTATATCATCTTTCAGTAGAAAATGTGATGATCATTCTCTCTTTAAAGAAAGAAAATGTGATTTTCTAATTGTTCAGCTTACCTTTCCAAAAATTTGTTTCCATTGATTCGTTTCTTAACTCTGCACAGGTGCATAGTTGTTTCACATTTGCAGCAAACGAAAATTTCCTAAAACACGACACTCGTGTAAAGCCTGGTCTTGATGGACTTGGAGCACTCGGTGACGCTGGATGGTACACAATCCAAGCAACTCTTCTAGCCAACAACTTCAAACTTCCTAAAACCGTCACTGCCTTACCCGGTCCTGTCTTAACCGACGCAGGAATCGTTCTTTCTTGTGGTGCATTGCTCAATTGGGAAGAAGGTGTAACCGCAACAATCTACTGCTCATTCTTGGCAAATCTAACAATGGAGATAACCGCAATTGGTACGAAAGGTACTCTCTGTGTCCACGATTTCGTTATTCCGTTTCAAGAAACCGAGGCCTCGTATACTACAAGCACTAGAGGTTGTCTTAGTGAGCACAAAGTCATGACTAAGCTTCCACAAGAGGCGTGTATGGTAATAGAGTTTGCTCGGTTGGTTGGAGAAATCAAAAACAGAGGAGCTAAACCGGATGGGTTTTGGTTAAGTATTAGCCGCAAGACTCAGCTGCTTGTTGATGCTGTGAAAGAGTCCATTGATAATAATCTTAAACCGGTTCTTCTATCTGACCGGTGAAGAAAACAGCTTAGATCAACATTGTTGTGTTGATGCTTTTAACAAAATAGAAATGGATGAATGATATTTTTATATTATGATTCTACAGATTCTTTGTTACTCTATTAATATCGTGTCTTCTAATTTGTTAATTTATTAACTATCTAGTTAGATGGAGTAAAAATTCAATTTAGCTAGGTAAAAGTGTGTAATCCATTGAAATGGTAAAATCAGCCCTATTTTTATCCATTTGTTTAAAACACTTTGATAAGCAAATGTCAAACTGTGAGAATCATGGTGATTGTAAAGTTTTACAAATTCATCTTGGGCCTTTTTGCTACGCAGATTTTTTTGTTTACGAAACAATGGAGTTATTTCTTTATCTTTTTTTCATTTATTGATCATTCATGTTTTCGTACGGACTATTTAAATGATGTTTAGTTTATTAATTTTCATAACCATTCTTATATACAATTTTTAGTGCTTTGGTGGGAAAATAATTCCTCTTTCTAAGCATAAAAACAGAACGGTTGCATAACTGTATCTTTAATCTTTTGAGCAACTTTTTTTTTTTTTGTTCAACTATCTTTTGAGCAACATACATCATTATTTTTAAAGAATATGAAACCTTAACTTTGCAATAATACCCATCTTTCTCCTTAGATTGACACATTCCTCGTGACTCAAGGAAACCGCCTTAGAAGCCTATAAATATCCCTCTTCCCATTCATTTGAACTTTACAAACTAATAAGCACTTTAAAATCCACCAAAAATCATGTATGTCCGAGAAAGTGCTACCTGGTAGCTCTGTGGTCCGAGTATCCGTCGAGAATTCCCGTGTCCGGTAGGAGATCAAGTCCATTCGATCGGTAAGAGGTGTTTCCAGTTTCCAAGCTTCCTTACTTAGATTTTCTTACTAAGATCTAGACCTAAATGTTAAAAGAGTTGACCATCCCAAAACATTATCTTCATGGGCCTAATAAGATGGACCATATAAATCACAAGACAAAGGAGGAGAAGAGATAGTCGTGAGTGTGTGAAACCCATATGCACTCAAGTTACACAAACCGACAAGTAGAAGACAAATCCTATATAATGAAGTTAGGGTTTTATTCTTAAGGTTGTATCGTGTGTTTGACGTTCTTCTTGAGCTGCTCTTGTAATCTCTTTGAGAAACTTGTGTAACCTTGATTGCTAGTGGAAGTTTGAGGGCAAAAGATCCCTCACGAGACGAACCCGTAACCATTCGGAGAACTCGTTAAATCTTGGTGTCTTTTAGTTATTGTTAATTCATCACCTAATTGACACAAAGAACACATATCAAGGTTGAGTAAATCCGCTGCGAAACTCAACAAGTGGTATCAGAGCGCAAGGCTTACCGCCTCCTGGTGTTACAAGAAGCTACAGAGGAGAAGTCGTGAGCTGTTTTCTGGGTACCTGCAAGAAAACAAAGTCAAGATCATCAATAAGTCATGGAACCAACTTCAGGAAGATTTGATGTTGAAAAGTTTGACGGTAAAGGTGATTTTGGGTTGTGGAAATACAATATGCTATGTCAGTTGGAGATTCTAGGTTTAGAATCTGTCTTGGCAGAGGATACAACTATTAAATCAGGCACAGAGAAGCAAGAAGAAGGGAAATAACTTAATTCTGACCAAAAGAAGGCTGACAGAGATAAATGGGTCAAAATTTTGATTAGTATGAGTCGAAGCAATGTGATTCTAAGGAAGGTAATGAAAGAGACTACTGCACTTGCTCTTTGGAAGGCATTGGAGAATGACTACCAAACCAAAACTTTACCAAACATAGTCTACTTGAAACATAGGTTTACCAGCAACAAGATGGAAGAGCATTGAAGAAAATGTGGACAACTTTCTCAAGCTAGTTCAAGACTTAGCAAGCATGTACATCAACATAAGTGATGAAGATTAGGTCATTCAAATCCTAAATGGACTAACCACAACAGTATGATTCACTAGTTGATACACTCAAGTACGGGAGTGGGAAGGATACTCTAACGGTCAGTGCAGTTACAAGCTCAGCTTATTCAAAAGAGATAACAACTGAGTCCGGCTCAAAGGTTTATAGATGCGAGGAGTGACCTCGACTTATACTTTTCTCTTTTTAGATGTAAAAGTTAGATCCCGATTATGCGGATGTCGACTTATTTATCTCGGCCGACCTCTTGAAAGTCAGGCCCCAATTATGCGGATGTCAACTTATTTGTCTTGGGCGACTCCTTGATTTGCGGGTTCTTAGTCTCGGATTTTTGACTTTGTGGTCTTGTAGGTCTGAGTCCGGCTTATTTAACCATTTAAAAGCTTTTAATCTAAACGAACAAACACGTGGCCAGGGTGCCATTGTAAAGATGACTTGGTTGGAGTTAAGATGTGAGGTAAATCATGGTTTAAGTAAGTACGCGAGGCTAAGCTTGGCTTTAGTAAGACTGTGAGGTAAAAGCTCGGCTTAAGTAAAAGTGCGAGGCGAAAGCTCGGCTTAAGTAAAAGTGCAAGGCGAAAGCTCGGTTTATACTTTTGTGGATTATTTCAGCACTGCATCTAAGTAAAAGGATCGAACACTTATCACGGTTACGGCGACAGACAGAGATGATGTAAATCGGAGACGACGGTGATGATGGAGCTAAAGCATTATTAACAAGAGGTCTTGATCTTGGTAGAGCTTTGGTTTTTGACGTACTCATGCTAAATTGGCGAGCTGATGAGTTTTGTCGAGCTCGAGCTTAGGTGAGCTTTGATTTGGTTCTAGGTAGAGGACCGATTGGCAAGTTGATGCATAGATTAAGCTATAGAGCTTGGAATAGTTTAACGATAGAGATGAGGTCGGTCTCTATAGAAAGATATGTCTTGGGGCTTTCCGTTGGTATTTTTTACGTTTCGTGGTTCCTTGTGGTTTGCTGGGAAACTGGTCCCAAATTTGGTCGATCTGACAGCCGTGGACTGCGTTTTAGGGCTTTGGACAGATTGCACATCTTTGAGTAAAACAAAGATAACGTTTGGCAGACAGCTTCGTTTGAAGCGAGGTCGGCTTCTATGGAAAGCTGACTCTCAGAAAAATCCGTAGATAGTTTGATAGTCAATTGGTTCGTCGAGCTCCTTCAGGAAATCGCTTTGCAAGGAGGTGGCTTGAGTCTGTGTTTTACGGTTTTGGACAGAGTGCGTCTGGTGCAGAAAATAGCAATAAATTTAGGCAGACAACTCAGATTGAAGCGAGGTTGGCTTCTATGGAAAGCTGATTCTTGGGGCCTTCTATGGATAGGTTTTGCTTCACCTGGGTGGTTCTACTCCATTAGAAAATCGCCTCGAAAAGATGCCGCTTGGATATGATTTCTAGGGTTTCGGACAGTTTGCGTCTGATGCAGAAAAACAGCGATAACTTTTGGCAGACAGCTCGATTTGAAGCGAGGTCGGTTCTATGGAAAGCTGACTCTCGGGGCCTTCTATGGTTAAGAGCTCATGCTCCAATCTGTCATCTCCTCAATGCCGACTTACACCATGTATTGTTTCAAAATCCCGGTCTCGCTATGCAAGAAGATTCAGTCCATACTTGCCCTGTTTTGGTGGGATGTTAAACCTGAAGAGCGCAAAATGAGTTGGGTCTTTTGGTCAAAACTTACTCAACCAAATAAGGTTGGAGGATTAAGCTTTAGAGAAATGGAAAACTTCAATAATTCTCTCTTGGCAAAGAAAGGATGGCGCATATTAACATCACATGATTGCTTACTTGCTTGGATTCTCCTTGCTAAGTATAGTAATAGCTCTATGTATTTGGAAGCCAAAACCACGTCTTGTCCCATCAGAAATTGTGTAGTCTCTTGGCAAGAAGAGATGTAAAAAATGAGGGGTTAGGATAGCTTATCAGAGATGGAGAGATTATCCGAGTATGGTATTATTTGTGGCTCTCACTCACTCAGCCACTTACTCCATTAGGAAATGTGCATAAAGACTTCTTGGATCTTCGAGTTTTATATATTTTGGATGAGGAAACAAAAGCTTGGAAATAAGAGGATGTGAGCCCTATCTACCTCACTATGAGCAACTAATCAAACAACTCCCAACGGGTTCTCATTGATGCAATGACAAATTAGTTTGTTACCAGCCAAATCATGTGAGTTTAGCACACATTTTGTCTATGGCGTTTGTGCCATCCCCTTGCTCCCAGTAGCACAAAATTGCTTTGGCTAGCAGAAGAATCTTTGAAAACTTAACTTTATGCCAAAAATAAAGACCTTTCTGTGGATGGTAAGCTTTGATGCTCTAGATGTTGGTATCCAACTAACGAGAAGAGGAGATACCTCAAATGCAGCAGGTCCTAGATGTGGTCAACCAGAATCAACATGCCTTATTCCACTATAACTTTGCATTGCATGTCTGGAACTTGGCTCCACTTCAGAACATCTCGATGCCACATGGATTCTCTGTTTTAAACATCCTCAAGAATGCTAAACAAGTTAATGCTCTTCCACCGTGTTGTGTGGTCTCTGCTTTTTTTTTTACCTGGATTTGTTAGCACATTTGGATAGCTAAAAAAAGCTAATATTTGAGAATAAAACCTACTCTGCAATATAGACCATATGGAATGCAATCTAAGAGGCCAATGCTTGGCAACATGCTCAATCTTTACAGATTCAACCAAAGTTTATGGTAACCCCGAGTGCTTCATTTCCTATTATCTTTTCTTGTTTGTACTGTTTTGTGGATGCAGCTTGGAGACCGCAATCATTGAAGAGCGGTTTTGGATAGGTTTACTGTTCTCCACAAGACACAGTTCTAGAGCAGGTCTCGGATTCAAACATGTTACTCCCCTCAGCGCTGTCAGCGGAAGCTTGGGCAATTCGAATAGATCTTTCATAAGTTGCAGCTTCATGAAAGAGATAGGTCCTCGTGCTCTCAAATTCCTTGACCTTAGTGTCTCTGTTAAACAACAACGGCTCCTTCAATGAGCTTTTTAGAGTTATGGACGATATTCGCCAACTGAGAAGCCTTTTAGAGTCCATCTCATTCTTTTACATTCATCACTTAACAAATTCGTTGGCTGACTCTTTGGCCAAATGGGCGCTTTGTATTATTGAGGAGTTCATTCCTTAAACTCTGTTTTATTTAATTTCAATAAAATAAGGGTTCGACAAAGGGAAAAAAAAAGAAAAAGAAAAAAATCTTAAGGATAGATTATTTTTGGAGAGTTATTTACCAGTTGCATATAAAGGTACAAAATGTGTTAGAAATCCACCAACTGCTATAACCCAATGTGTGTGTGGCCTTAGAACCAAAAGCCTCACATTTTCCGATGTATCAAAATTTGATCCATTCACGTAATGCTTTACTAATCACCAAGAAGACGCTCAACAAGTGATTAATAAAGCTTTGGAGGACCTAAAATAATGGTCGGAAGCTCATTTGGAATCAACAAAGGCTCCATCTGCGGTGATAAAATCGATCCCAAAATGGCAATCTCCTCCACTTGGTAAGTTTAAATGCAATGTGGACGAATCATGGAATAAAGATGCTGAGATATGTTGAGTTGGATGGATATAAAGGTATGATAAGGGCAAGGTTAGACGTTATGGAGTAAAGCATTTAGCTATATCCAGCCTTGATGCAGAAGCTATAGCTTTTTCTTGGGCTATGCGATGTCTAGATAATCTCGGCTTTGGTGAAGTGGTGTTTCATACAGACTCTCAAGTAATGGTAAAGACAGTAAGTAATCCATCTTTGTGGCCAAGACTAACAAACTATATTGTATATATATTTTAAAGCCTCATCGACGGTATCTAAAGCCTTCATTTTGTTTCCAAGGACATGAAGCTAATGGATGTGCGGATCTCCACGCATCCAAGACTTCGTCACTATCCCTTTGTAGTGCTGTTTTAAATTATAGTACTCATGTTTGGCGTATGTCTTATGTAGAACGTGAGGAACATGGATGTTCTTAAGTATTAGAAATAAAAAATAGTATGTTTGAAGGGAAAAAAAAGACCAAAGAGTTTCTTTTACCGATGTGAGGGAGGTCAACAATGAATGTCCTATATATATATATATATATCATTTGCATAAGTGATTTTATCTACAATCTTTGCTACTTATCATCAAAAAAAAAATCTAAATATTAAATATTTAGGTAGAAACTACAAAATCTAGTATATTCAACATTAATTTTATTTAGATCAAAAAATCTTAACTCATATTTTCTAGAATCTTAAGGTACAAATTTTGTTTTTGGTTGAAATGTGATATTGATTGAGAAAAAACAAAAGTTATTTACTGAAGAAATTAAATGGAAACAAGAAAAATAACTGGAAGTGAAAACAAAGCAAAAGAACACAAGAGGCTCGATGCTACATGGCTGCACACATGGAGACCCAACGAGCAAGGAGTGCATTGTCTGTGTTCTCCGAACGAGGGCAGCGCGAGATTATTCGGCTCCTGATAGACTTATCTATCCCATGGACAAGAAATAGGGGCGAGTGAGCGGGCTGGCTGTGTCTTCTTTCATTCCTCTCATGCCATATGTGATAGATTGAGGCTTGGAAGGCTAGACAGATCAGTGATCAGTCCTGAGCTGAACGTTGATTCTGAATAAGTGATTGTAGAGTATAGTTCCAATCTGGGGTAATGGTCCGACCAATGAGCTTTGCACAAAGAGAAGTCCAAACAGTGAAGGTATATGGACATGCAAAAAACAAATGATTTTGCGTCTCCATTATCTCTCCAAGAAATAGACAACCATGTGATTTACACCATTGATAGATCCTATTTCCGGTGGAGAGCTTGTCTTTTATGGCTAGCCAAGTCATAAACGCATAACGAGGGATAGAGAGTAAAAACCATACCACTTTATATCAGGAGACCCAAGGACCTACGTCTCTGATCTGGTCCCAAGTTGCCTTGGAGGAGACAACATTCTTGAACTCATCAGTTCCACGTTTTCAGAGGATAATATCCTCACCCGCATCAGAAGCTGGTGGAGGCAGGTTTTGGATTTGCTGAATCAAAGTACAATGTCTTTGGCTTCGACATCTCCGAAAGTGCCACTGTCTCTCCCTTATGACCTCTGCTACTTTTTCTTATCTTCGAATCCCCAATACACGAAAATCATTAACACCTACATCAACTAGAGGCATGTCGCCATGAAACCAGTTGTCAAACCAAAAAGAAGTTGATGCACCATCTCGTATTTCAACACAAAAAAACTAGCGTGCTAACAGATGAAGTTTTCGGAGCTTCGTCCAAATCCAAGACCCTCTTGTTCCTTTAACCACGTCCTAGAAAGAGTTTCCTTTGAGAATATAATGGTGACACAATGCCACCCAAATAGAACCCGAGATGAGATTGAGGGAAAAAAACTCAGAGAGGTATCCGTCATCTTTCGAATACCCAAATCACCCTCGCTTTTAGGAGTACAGACAATTAAAACCAGTCTCTTTATAAATACAAATTTTAAAGGTTAAAACAATTAAAACCAGTCTCTTTATAAAATAATATATATATATATATATTAATATTATTATAAATTAATAAAATATCATAGTCTCAATATTATTATTTTATAGGAATTTTATTGTATTTAAATTATATAAGTAAACTGTATAAAAATTTAATTTGCATAGTTAGATGTCTACATAGAAAAATAATGTATTATTAAAAAAGTTTCTTCTGGATAACAGTTAAATTAATGTAGCAATTTTAAGCTTAGATTCTACTTGTATCTATGAGTTCCGGAAAATGTTCAATTTCAACCTCAACAATTTGTGTGGTGTTTTTGCATATACTAATTAAGATCTAGTATATTTTTCAAGATCAACTCATAAAATTTTCAAATAAACTACACAAACTTTTATTCGTGTGCCGAAATCAACTTTCACTAAAACGGTGTTAGTCAATCCGTTAGTTACTGCGAATGGTGTCATGTGTTTGATTTTTGCTGAGTTAGATGTGTACGTTTATTTAAAAAAAAACATCACGAGACTTTTGAAGTTTTATATAATGTTCTGAGTTTAAAAGTTTTTAACACTTATAACGGATAAGCTACAAAAAAAACAATACCATATTTACTTCTTTTTAATCTATAAACATGGAGTTTGCCACGAAATTGTGATTAGAATTTTTTTTCATTTTTAAAGCAAAAATGGTGATTCTAATTACTCCCTACTTTTTCTATGTAGTTGAGATAATAGTTTACAAGTTGACCAAAAACAAAAAAAAACAGTAAAAACAAAAACAAAATTCAAAGAGTTGTGTTGTTTTTCTTGTTTCCACATTTCCATTTCGTGTGTAATATCCGTTTCCATGCTACCTAGAAACTAATAGTTAAAACAACATAAAAATAAATAAAGGCATCCAATGTTATACCCTTAGGGACTCTTAAGAGAGAAAAAAACTTCTTTTAACAAACAAAAAAAAGACAGCCAAAATTCAGTTTTGTCTTCAACTAAAACTAAGAGAGATTATAATGTTATTCATTGTTGATTTTGCAAGTTATTTAATTTAAAATTAAGAGAGAACCGAGAGATTAAATTAAATTAAATTAATCAATAAAAATAGATTAAATCAAATTAAATAATCAGCTACCAAACAAAATAACCAAAAAATACTCTTTTTTTAATCTATAAACATGTAGTTTTGCAAAGAAATCGTGATAAAAAAAAATTATGATTACAATTTCTGTTTCCTTTTTTGTAATCATTTTGTAAGCAAAAAATTGTGATTCTAATTACTTTTTGTATGTAGCTGTGATAATAATTTACAAGTTGACAAATTGAAAAAAAAAACGTAAAAGTAAAACAAAAAAATTTCAAAGAGTTGTTTTGTTTTTCTCTTCCTCTCTCCACTGTCAAAAACGCTCCATTAAGAGAAAAGAGAGAATTGAGCTGAGCCCATCACTGATTAGAGTAGAGTAGGCTTTAGAAAGAGAGAGACGGCTGTTGAAAGAGAACCACAGAACTCAAAAGTTAAATTTCATTTCATTCATTAAGAATGAGAAAGTCCAAACCTTTTTGCTCTTAAAAGCAACGGAAAAAGATTTCAAAAAAAGGGTTTTGTCTTCTTAATTCTTCTTTTCATTTTCTTACTTTTCTTTTTCTAGAAAAACCCATCAATAATTTCACACCTTTTTCACTTCTATTGTAGCTGTTACCACTTGTGTTCAGAACTTTGGCATTTTTCTCGGTTGTCATTAATGAGAGTTAATCATGAACTGTAACTTCTCTTTCTTTTTCTCTCTTTCTATCTGAAATTTGGAGAGATCATGGTGTTTTGATTTGGGAAGTTAGGGTTTTTTTTCTCCTTTTGGGTGTTTTCATGGCGGTTCTGGGTTTTACTTGGATCTGAGAACGATAAATTTTACTTTTTTTTTTATTGTAATGGAGCTGATAAAGTTTGAAGCTTTTGGTCTAGTCTACTTCATCATCTTACTGCTTCTCTTTAATCCATTATGGCTTGTCTCTTCTAACATGGAAGGTTGTTTTTACTGTTCTCTTATCTTTATTTATTATTTTTATTTTTTAAGTAATTGCTTTTGGTTCCTCAGTGGTTACATGAGAATAGAAATTTTCATCTGGCACTTTAAAGGACTTTTCAGAATCTGATTCGTTTTGAAAGTTTCAATCTTTATAGAGTATTATACTTGTTCATAATCTATGGTTAGGTGACTTCACAAATCACAATGCCTTTTCGTAATCTGAAGTTTCATTTCGTTGGTTAGTTTTTGTTTTGTTTTTTCTTGGTTTGGTCGAGTATTTGGGAATTTTGCAATTGATTTACGGTTTGACTCAATGTTAATTCTCTGATAACGACTGATTAAGCAGCCCCATAGATTATTTCTCTGCTTCTGTTTGAAAGTTTCACAAATCACAGTACCTCAGTGTTCTTTAATTAAGACAGATAAATTTTGGAAACTATATTTATGTCACTAGCAACACATTAAGAGCTCAAATTTGGGATAATGCAATGTTAGTGTTAAGGTTGCTAAATGCATATCCAAATTCACCAGAAATTTTGGTTTTTAGCTTTTTTCTGTTGTTGACTAATCTTTGGACCTAAAACTGTTTGTTTTGTTTGATAAAATTTTCCCTCTTTGTGAAAGGCTTAAGCTTTTTGTTTTTGTGTGTTAACAGGTGATGCACTACATAGTTTGAAAGCTAATTTGATGGATCTGAACAATGTCTTGCAAAGTTGGGATCCTACGCTTGTTAACCCGTGTACTTGGTTTCATGTAACCTGCAACAACGAGAACAGTGTTATAAGAGTGTGAGAGTCTCTCTATGTCCACCCGATCCCCAAGAGTGTTCGTGGTTTAGTTTATTTAATCTTGTTTGTTGTTGCAATCTTCAGCGATCTCGGGAATGCAGACCTGTCTGGTCAATTAGTTCCTCAGCTTGGCCAGCTCAAGAACTTGCAGTACTTGTAAGTTTTTTTGCTTTAATTCCGAAAATGGAACTTAATTCCGAAAATGGAACTTAATTCTATACTCGATAGATAACTCAAAATTTGATGGAATTGACTATGTTTAACTACTTTATGCTCAGAGACTTGTAGTTTCTCATACATGATACAAATTTTTTGTTTTGTCATTTTGATTAGGACTTCTTCAACAGCCATTTGTGATTGTAGATTGTTAAACTTCTGAGGATGTGATACTCTTTTAATTGCAGGGAACTTTATAGTAATAACATAACCGGGCCGGTTCCAAGTGATCTTGGGAATCTGACAAACTTAGTGAGCTTGGATCTTTACTTGAACAGCTTCAGTGGTCCTATTCCAGATTCTCTAGGAAAGCTCTTCAAGCTGCGCTTTCTGTAAGAACATCGCAGTCCGCTCTTCTCATCATGCACTAGCTAAATGCATGTGATCTAATATGCTGGTTCGCATTATAATATTTATATTTTTTTGTTCTTATGATCATCCTAGATTATCTGTCCTACTACAACAAAGTCATTACTTGTTATTAGGCATTTTTACATTTGAGTGGCGGTAAAAGAAATTGGCTTTGTCTTTTAAAAAAAAAATTAGTTTGATTGGACTGTGTGGTATGTGAAGATGGTAATGTGGTATATATTTTTGTTGCAAGGATAGTCGGCTCAACAATAACAGTCTCACCGGACCAATTCCAATGTCATTGACTAATATCACTACCCTTCAAGTTTTGTGAGTATCAGTACTCAACTTCACTTTCTGCTCTTTTGAACTTACTCACTCTTAACGGGTCCCCTGATAGTTTTTTTTTTCCTTAATCTCTTGCAAAATGTAGGGATCTGTCAAACAACCAATTGTCTGGATCTGTTCCTGATAATGGTTCCTTCTCGCTCTTCACTCCCATCAGGTTTGATGGAATCTATACTAATAGTATCAAACATTAATTACTAGCATTGTGGAACCAACGCTATAGATTTCTCTAGTTCTTTGTGTTCTGCAGGCTATAGGAAAGAGATCTAATAAGTTAGGATCAAACACTAGAGGCTATGAAATATATAGTCTGAACTTTCAACCCAAGTGTTTCTTTTGATCATCTTAAGTTAATCAATAGACATATTACATTGCACATAATTCTGTTACTTTTATTGGTGGATATGAAAATTTAGTGCTTGACCTCACAAGTTGTGTTCTTCTGCACAGTTTTGCTAACAACTTGGATCTATGCGGCCCAGTTACTAGCCGTCCTTGCCCTGGATCTCCTCCATTTTCTCCTCCTCCACCTTTTATCCCGCCTCCCACAGTTCCTACACCGGGTAATGAAATGAAGCTGTAGTAAAGTTTAGATCTTTTACATTCACTCATGCATGGAAACATAGTGGACGTCTGTGTTGGATTTTGGTGGTTGACTAATTTTTTTGTAAAGGTGGGTATAGTGCTACTGGAGCCATTGCGGGAGGAGTTGCTGCTGGTGCTGCTTTGCTTTTTGCTGCCCCTGCTTTAGCTTTTGCTTGGTGGCGTAGGAGAAAACCGCAAGAATACTTCTTTGATGTTCCTGGTTAGTCAATGAGTCTGCGATATCCAAGCTCTGTTTCATGCAGAAGTGGTTTAGTATGTAATAACTAATTTTCTGATTCTGTGATGCAGCTGAAGAGGACCCTGAGGTTTACTTGGGGCAGCTTAAGCGGTTCTCTCTACGGGAACTTCAAGTAGCAACAGATAGTTTCAGTAACAAGAACATCTTGGGCCGAGGTGGATTTGGAAAAGTCTACAAAGGCCGTCTTGCTGATGGAACACTTGTCGCAGTCAAACGGCTTAAAGAAGAGCGCACACCAGGTGGCGAGCTCCAGTTTCAGACTGAAGTGGAAATGATAAGCATGGCTGTTCACAGAAATCTTCTCAGGCTACGCGGTTTCTGTATGACCCCTACCGAGAGATTGCTTGTTTACCCTTACATGGCTAACGGAAGTGTTGCTTCATGTTTGAGAGGTAACCTCGGAATTTTAATGGTTTGTGACATAGTGATCAAAGATTTTCCGTGGCGCTGGTTTGCGAAATTTTTTATCTAGAACTGCTGTTTTTGATCTCATCCTTTATTTACTTTTCGGATACCAATGAGTGAGCTTTCTTGTAATGACTACAGAGCGTCCACCATCACAGTTGCCCCTAGCCTGGCCAATAAGACAGCAAATCGCACTAGGATCAGCGAGGGGTTTGTCTTATCTTCATGATCATTGTGACCCCAAAATCATTCACCGTGATGTGAAAGCTGCTAATATTCTGTTAGATGAGGAATTTGAGGCAGTGGTAGGCGATTTCGGGTTGGCTAGGCTTATGGATTATAAAGATACACATGTCACAACGGCTGTGCGTGGGACTATTGGACACATTGCTCCTGAGTATCTTTCAACCGGAAAATCTTCAGAGAAAACCGATGTTTTTGGCTATGGGATCATGCTTTTGGAACTGATCACAGGTCAGAGAGCTTTTGATCTTGCAAGACTGGCAAATGACGATGACGTTATGCTCCTAGATTGGGTATTACACAGATCTCTTAGCACATTTTTGGGTACTTCTGTCTACTCTCAAAGCTAATTTCTCTGTTCATTTGATCTTCTCAGGTGAAAGGGCTTTTGAAGGAGAAGAAACTAGAGATGCTTGTGGATCCTGATCTGCAGAGCAATTACACAGAAGCAGAAGTAGAACAGCTCATACAAGTGGCTCTTCTCTGTACACAGGGCTCACCTATGGAACGACCTAAGATGTCTGAGGTTGTTCGAATGCTTGAAGGTGACGGTTTGGCTGAGAAATGGGACGAGTGGCAGAAAGTGGAAGTTCTCAGGCAAGAAGTGGAGCTGTCTTCTCATCCCACCTCTGATTGGATCCTTGATTCTACTGAAAATCTTCATGCTGTTGAGTTGTCTGGTCCTAGATGAAAGACTTTGTAATTTGTCTAACAGAAACGAGAAAGAACAGAGAAAAATTAAGAAAAATCACTTCTCTGTATTCTTTTCTTTGGTGGGAAAAAAAAAATGTAGTCTCGATCTTTGTCCATATCAGCTGTTGGATCGTCTATGCAGTAGCGATTTTGCGTTGCGTTTGGGGCTTGTACGTTTGTAGGCAATTGAAAGTCAATCGCAGACGCTACAAGTGGCTTAGACATCAACTAATTCATTTCTTGAGCAAACCAAGGCCTTTATTAGAATATAATCAACTCACACCAAGTTCTATACATTACACGTCTTCCACTAAATAGAGGAAGAAAATATTGTTCAAGAAACGATTTTGAGCTCATTGTTCCATAAGAGAAGGAACAGCACAAGTGAAACACTGAAAAACACCAACCTTGCATTATAACATTTGCAGGTAAAAATCAAGAATCGTGGGCAGGTCTTGTATTGTCTGAGGGTAAATGAGAGCCAGATGAGCGATCAGGATTCTGCGATGTGAACAGATTGGGGTATGAGTAATAGGGATCATCTTCCATGGAAGGCAGTCTCATTTGCTGGTGGTCCTGGTCAGGGCTGAATCTGTCAAGTAATGAAGTCTCTGGTCTTTGGAGCTCTGGAAGATCACCATAGCTGCTGACTGATGAGTTCTGATGATCAAACTGCGGTTTTTCCATTGAAGGGAATCTCTGCGGTGTAAGATCGCCATAGCTGCTGACTGATGAGTTCTGATGATCAAACTGTGGTTTTTCCATTGAAGGAAGTCTCTGCGGCGTAAAATCGTCATAGCTGCTGACTGATGAGTTCTGATGATCAAACTGAGGTTTTTCCATTGAAGGGAGTCCCTGTGGCGTAAAATCGTCATAGCTGCTGACTGATGAGTTCTGATGATCAAACTGCGGTTTTTCCACTGAAAGGAGTCTCTGTGGATGGTGGTTTTTCTGCTCAGAGTTGAAAAGTGATGAAGTTTCTGCTCTCTGGGGCTCTGTAAAATCTCCACAACTGCTGGCTGAAGAGTTCTGATGATCAAATTGCGGCTTCTCCATTGAGGGAGCATGGAAAGGGTTCTCAGACGGACTCTCTGGAGACTGATCAGAAGTCTTCTTGGTAAGCTCAGAGATTCTGAGTTGTGCAAGACTTGCAGCTGAACGGGCAGCTGCGGCTGCACGTTCTGCTGAGTCAGCAGCAGCTTGAGCAGCCATTAGGACATCCTGCAAGTCTCCATCGGATATTTTCCTTGGAGCATCCCTCGAAGCATCACTCTTTTTTGTAGAGACGGGTCCTACTACACCAACGGATGGCAAAGATTCCGGAGAAAAAATTTTCCTCTCCAAAGATTCCATCACAATGGGTGAAGATTGTTGGCCTCCCACGACAGTGCTGCTTGCTTTTGCAGGATGTTCATCTCTTTTGGTAGCCGGTTTTTCGGGCAAGTCGTGAGAGGTATGTTCATAACTGGCAGATTTCACTGCCTCTGGTGCATTTTCAGGGGTAGTGCCAGGAGTTGGACGCACCAAGACGTTTGGAACCTCGGGGAAGTCCAATATATCATACTCTGAATCAGAATCAGATTTCTCCTTTGGCGCTGAAAGAGATGTCAAACGTGGCCCCTCATTTTGTTCCTCCGGTAATGGCAGCTTAGAGCCCCCACCAAATTGCTTTGGTCCATCCTGAAAAGAAAGAAGACAATTTAGGAAAAACAGAGAAACTGGAAGAAAAGAAACTCAAGGCCGGGAATATCTGGACCCCAAAAAAACCATGGGGGTATCATTATTATGCACAACCAATTTCGAATATCTTAAATGTGAGTTTCAAGAAACAACATTGAACTGCAGATTCAGTGCCTAACGCTACATACTCGGTTTGATGCAAACACAACAAAGCACCTAACATGTTCTGACCAGACCCATTATGTGTAGGAAGAGAAGAGATAATAAAGAAAAAGAAGAGAGAAGTACTGACAAGAAGATCTTCATGCGATTTGAAGAGATCAGTTTCTGTAGAAGCAGGGTCCCAATCAAGTTCATGTTCTTCTGCAATTTCCTTGAGAAGTTTCAATTTAGTTTCTGGGGAAGGTGCACGCACAGACAGCAACTCCACCAACTGTAAAATTGAATTGGAAAAACATGAACAAATTTCTTGTTAGCGATTCAGTCTGCAACATATATCAAGAATAACAGTTAAAAACTAGTTCCACAAAAAGATATGTAATCCTAAGGATTTACATATACTTTAGTTTAAGGATTGATAAAGATTCTTTTTAGCTGCACATATCAATCTGTGTTAAAGTTTCTACATGCTAGTAGTCTAATATTAGCAATTTATATCACCAATGAACTTTGATATACCTTACGATTGACACCAGAATCCGGCTTGAGCTCAGATGCAGCTGCAACAAATTCTTTTCCATACTTAGATACAAATAGTATCTGGACCTGTTGAAGCTCTGTCAAGTCAGAGCACCTCGGCGCAGCAAAACATATACTTGATATCGCTTCTTTTAGATCTAGAGGACATTCCCTAAACAAATTTCAAAAAAAAAAAAAAATCAGAAGCTCAACAACAAAGGCTCAACAGAATACATAGAAACAAACAAAAGACATAGTATTTCCATGTATAACATAATAATTCCAAACAATCATCCAAAAACTAACAAATGCAAGACAAAGAGGACTTTAAATTCAAACAATTTTCACAGAGAATATCAATGGGCAGACCAAGTAGACAAAAAAATTTCAAAAAAGTTAGAACCTTTGTGCCTCAATAATTGGAAGACGAACAGCAATGAGCTCACAGAAGAGCTCAAGGATCTCTTGAGCAGCCATCATCTTCTCTTCCCTTATAATATGCTCAACCTAGCAGAAACTAAAGAGTTAATAATATTCCCAGAAAAAAAACCGAACAAAACTAAATAAGGCCATGGAACTACTATACCCGAATTCGAGCAGTGGCTTCTTGACCAGTCTCAAGAAGCTTAGCAATTTCACGGCGCATTTGCTTAATCTGAGCTTCTCTTCTATTCCGGATTAGCTTTATCCGAGGGATCGTTAACTTAAGCAAGGTTTTGCTGTGTACAAAACACGAGATTGAATCAGATACACTAAACTCATCCAATTACAAACAAAATCCACTGAGATGGATCCAAAAGACGAAAAATACAAGAGATTGATGAAATCAGAGAATACCATTTAGCAGCTTTGAAACCCTTATTGAAGAAGGAATCGAGATACGACATGATCGATTACTGGATACGATTGATCAGTAAGAAGATCGATCGCAAAGCCAAAGGCTTGGAACAGAGAAGATTATAAAAGATCTTATTTGCTTCTCAACGAAGGATTTTTTTTCTTTGGTTAATTATGTTTCGTGATAATGTAAAACGGTGCGTTTGATTGATCCTAGATTTACCAATTAGTCAAATCACTTTTATCCAAGTGAAGTTGGTTGAGTTGTTAGCAACTAAACCACGTCGGTGAAAATGGGCTCAGATATGGGCCTACTCTATTCGACTCTACATCTGCCAAAATCCGAGTCAATAGATATTTTGCCTTTCTTTTTCCTTGTTTTTAAGGTTGAGATTTTAAATTTATGAAATAATCGATTACATCCTAATTCCTAAGCTACATAAAACTAATCAATTAGCTTCAAAAAAGAGATTACAAAATTGGAATAAAGTGAGAGAGTTTTTTTTAAAACATAAATGAGATAAAGTAAAGTTGTTTCAGAAACTTTGAATTTCAAGAAGAGTTGCACGACTACAAAGAAAATGAGTGGATTATAGAAACGGGTTATAGCTACCACATGCCAAGAAAAAGAGAATTGTTTAAGGATTTAAATAAAAATGTTGGAGGTGTTGTTCGAATGGGAAACAAAACAGTCTTAAAGGTTAAAGAGTGGGTACCAAAAGCTTGAACGAAGATGGTTTGAATGTTCTCCTTACCAATGTGAGATGTACACAAATCTCATATCCTTAGAAACATTTGAGAAAGCTTGTTACAAATTTGAATCAGAAAAACAAAAAAAGGAATTGAGAATTATGGCAAGGAGACAGATAAGGTGTAAAGGAAAAAAGATATGAAACTCTCTACTTATTGTAGTCAAAGACTGAGACAGGAGTCATATGATTCAAAAGAACATGAAAGTGTTAGTGAACAAAGGATTTCATGACAAGAAGAAGGTCTCCAGTATTGATTCTTATGAAGATTGTATATGTGGAAGGTCATATGCCTCTTACAGTGGAGAAAAGAAGTGACGATACACTTTTATGGCATCAAAAATTGGTTCATATGAGTCAAAAGAACATGAAATTGTTGGTGAACAAAGGATTTATTGACAATAATAAGATCTCCAATATTGATTCTTGTGAACATTGCATATTTGGAAGGTCATAAAGTGAGTTTCAACCTTGTAGAGCATAACACAAAGGAGAAGCTTGATAATGTGCATTCTGACATGTGGGGAGCACCATCTATTCCTGAGTCACAAGGAAGGTGTTAGTACTTCATATCTTTCATATATGTCCACACTAGAAAGGTATGAGTATATTTTC